>JAQJVL010008385.1:0-19962 GCA_035578905.1 Stictocephala bisonia
ATGAAATAAAAGTTTAACTTTATCACACAAGTGAAATAGTTATTTGTGTGAAAACACCACTATTTGCTTAAGCACTGTACGAGTACTTTCAGGAATTTTACGTAATTTCTGGCATTACTCAATAGTAGTATAATATGGGAGTTCTGACTCAAAGTATCGTCACGCCAGACCGCTACTGGCACAGGGTCAAAGGTCACCGCTAATCTGTTATCAGCCACGTGTTGACCTTGAGGTCAAGTTTACTATTGTTTACAACTGTTATCAGCCACGTGGTGACCTTGAAGGTCAGTTGTGCTAGGTCAGTGTTGTTTTGGTGTGACGTCACGCCGTTTTCGCGCTCTTTCATCAGCTGATGTGGTGCCATATGGTGAAAGATGCACAAAAAAAAAATAATGTTTTTCTTAAAATGTACTAACTGTGTTTTTTCCACAACAGTGTTACCAACTCGCACTATTAATTGTAGAAAAAATATATGTCAGTGCTGCCAACTCACACGATTTATTACATTATACTATAATAAATACATATACGATTATTAAAAATTATTTCTATATATTAAATACAAACGTGTCGGGTGTTACAGTAATATTAATTTAAATTCGTAATCCTTTTTTACGTTTAAACTATAATAAATACGAATACGATTATTAAAAATACAAACGCGTTAATAAATACGTTAAAATATGTTCGTTAAGTATTAGGAGAACAGAACTTGGCAAGATCTCTGAAGTCGAGCGTTGGCGCGCTATCATATCGCTTGACCTTAGTGTCAGCCGGCGCGCGCTTTATCAGCCCGCTGGTGCACGACTTTTCTTGGCTACAATTACGGTTCCTCTTCACTTCTGCTAGCCTAATACTCTATTTATTTTAAAACCTCTAAAATCATTCACCTGAGCTAAACAAGGTATAATATGTTTAAATAAAATTAATTGAAGGATTGTTCTTAACCAGTTAACGTCTTTTTTCCCCTGATTTAATCCATTAAAGAGTATTTAAATTATAGTTCATACATATAGTAAATGATATTCATATAATAATTAATATTTATATTTTCGAAAACTCTATGAAAAAAGACGTGCTTTAATTAAAGTGTATTTTTTCTTGTTACACAGTATTAATTTGAATAATATTTTGTATTCTATATAGTATTAATTTGTTCTGACCGTTTAACAAATGAACCAGAGGTGTTTTTTTCTTCATTCGTATTGTACTATAATAAATCCGTGTACTATAATAAGTGCATCGATTCATCAGTATGGTCAACCGATATTTATTCTTTGTCACGTTATGATATAATAATTGTTATTGTGCTAGCCTGATACTTTGTTTTTTCATTGCATGTTGTTCGTATTCCATATTTAAATGGGTTTTTCCATATATTTAGTATATATATAGAAAACAAAAAGCATATTATATTTTATTTAATATTTAATTTAGTATTTAAAAATCGTAAGGTAATATACTATTCTATGATTTTTGAATGACATAAGTAACACAATATTTAAATTCTGTTATGGAATAAGTTATAGTAATATTTAATTTATTATTTAAAAATCGTAAGGAGAAGTTGTATTGCAGATATTTTTAAAGTAATAAGTCGGACAATATTTAAATGTTATTTAGGAATAAAGTATAATAATGTCAATTATTAAATACTGAAAAGTATATAAAAAATACTGTCTTTTTTAAAAACCAACTGATGTATTTGTATGGTATACAATTGTCCAAGTCCAATTTTACTGATGCAGTGTTTCATCATGTGTACTTGTGGTAGTAGACAGATATAAAGATTCATATAATTTAATAAAAATCTGCAAAGAGCGGAAACTTCATCTGTACATACATGTATCTCAACAACAACCAAAGTTTAATCGATTGGTAAATATTTGTAAGAATGTTTATTTTTAATATATACTCTATATGTGGTAGTTAGACAGATGATATAAAAATTCATATAGTTCAATAAAAATCCGCAAAGAGTGGAAACTTAAGTAATACAATATTTAAATTCTGTTATGGAATAAGTTATAGTAATATTTAGTTAATTATTTAAAAATCGTAAGGAGAAGTTGTATTGCAGAAATATTGTCCTTTTTAAAAACCAACTGATGTATTTGTATGGTATGAAATTGTCCAAGTCCAATTTTGCTGATGCTATGTTTCATCTGTACATACATGTATCTCAACAACAACAACCAAAGTTTAATCGATTGGTAAATATTTGTAAGAATGTTTATTTTTAATATATACTCTATATGTGGTAGTAAGACAGATGATATAAAAATTCATATAATTCAATAAAAATCCGCAAAGAGTGGAAACTTAAGTAATACAATATTTAAATTCTGTTATGGAATAAGTTATAGTAATATTTAATTAATTATTTAAAAATTGTAAGGAGAAGTTGTATTGCAGAAATACTGTCCTTTTTAAAAACCAACTGATGTATTTGTATGGTATGAAATTGTCCAAGTCCAATTTTGCTGATGCTATGTTTCATCTGTACATACATGTATCTCAACAACAACAACCAAAGTTTAATCGATTGGTAAATATTTGTAAGAATGTTTATTTTTAATATATACTCTATATGTGGTAGTAAGACAGATGATATAAAAATTCATATAATTCAATAAAAATCCGCAAAGAGTGGAAACTTAAGTAATACAATATTTAAATTCTGTTATGGAATAAGTTATAGTAATATTTAATTAATTATTTAAAAATCGTAAGGAGAAGTTGTATTGCAGAAATACTGTCCTTTTTAAAAACCAACTGATGTATTTGTATGGTATGAAATTGTCCAAGTCCAATTTTGCTGATGCTATGTTTCATCTGTACATACATGTATCTCAACAACAACAACCAAAGTTTAATCGATTGGTAAATATTTGTAAGAATGTTTATTTTTAATATATACTCTATATGTGGTAGTGAGACAGATATAAAAATTCATATAATTTAATACAAATCTACAAAGAGATGAAACTTCATTAGTAGACCTATCTGTACATGCATTTCCTCAACAACAACCAAAGTTTCTAGTTGGCTCTGGTAACCTAAATGGTGACATTTTTTCTTTCATAAATGGTTCAATGTTACCTTAGTTTTACTTGTATTTACAGTATTTATTCAAATAATAATTTATATTTAATATAGTAATAATTTGTTGTGATCATTTAATATTCAAACCAAATGCGCCTTCTGCTAAAGGATAGATGTGTCTGAAATTTGTTAGTAAATTTGATGTTTAGTTGATATTGGTAATGATTTAAATTATGAGTCAAGTAGTTCAATTATTATTCCCTCACACGTTAGTTAAAACAATCGAATAATATTGAATTGCGAGCCATATTTAGACTCTATATAATATTACAATAGGTAACATTCGCTTTAAGATATCAAATAAAGTCCCTCTATTTACAAAATATCCCATTATTTTAACCTAATAACATAAATAATTACTTTATAGATGTAAATTGCTGTTATTTATTATAAATTTACTACAAGACTTCAATAAGTTATATTCTACTTATGACAAGGGTATCAAAATAAAATTTGATACACATTTCATTTCAGACTTGTTAAACAAAACGTTATTCATCATTTGCATACTTAAGTCCTTTTGTTGAGAAGATTTTTTTTTTATGTGAGTGTATAAATATAGAATTGAAAAATAATAGTTTATTTTCTCTAATATATTACAATAGGCTATAGATGTGAAGTTCTCTATACATTTCATTTCAGATTTCCATTAGGATCTTACGCACAAGACCTTAAGTAAAATTTTAAATTTAAAATAGTTAAACAATTTTAGCTTGCATTTTTTCTGTAAATATTAAAGGGATAAAAAGTTTAATTTTCTCCAAAAAGATTTCATACATTCTAAACTATTATAAAAATACCACGATTAAAAAAATGGCACATTAATTTAAAAAAATATGTTTTTTCCTACATTGAAAAAGATAATAATTAAATAATACTTTCTTTTATTAATGAATTGAGTAAATAAAACAACAATGAATCCTTAATAACTGTATAGTTTTTAAAAATGCGTATATTATGTTGAAATTTTTTATTTTAAATTTAAAGCCTTTTTTTATAATTTCAACAAAAATTTTTACAAACACGTATTAAAAAAAAACCGAATTTTTCAAATAACTTTAAAAAACTTGTGACTGATTCAACACGAATAATTTATTAAAACTTCTTTTTTAAAATTTTCGGTATTTTTTAAAAATAAGATATATTAAACTTTATCGCAATTAAAAAGTTATACATTGTTACTGATTTACTCATTAAATAAAAACTAAACCCCTTGGCTCAATTTGAACGAAAAAAAACAAAAAAAAAAATGGATATAATACAATATAGATACATATCCCTAAGTTTAAGATAAAACTTTTCTTGTTTTAAAAAAAAATCTACCAAGTTCAATTTTGTAAGGCCCGTATTTTTGTGCAAGGGAGGAACTAAGTTAGCTTGTCAATTAGTTGAAAATCGGGCCCCAATAATACGGTTTTTTATCCAACGTAAAGTCTATGTTCCCTTTTATTTTACGGGTTGCTAGACTTTTTATAATACATTCAAATCCGTTAGAAACAAGATTAATGGGTTATTCACACTCATCCTACCTTTATCATTCATATTACCTATAATCTTTCAATTTTTGTTTTTCCCTTTTCCTATCTAAAAATAATACTTTATATTGTTTTCTCTTAAAAACGAGCCGTGAGAGTAAATCTATAATAATTTTTTATTTTTTTAAATAATTTGTATAACACAGGTTACCAATCAACCGTTTAATTTATACTTTTTTTGTCTACATTTTCTTTTATATTCGGTTTAAGATAGAAAAAATATTAATAAAAATGTAGTAAAAAAAATTTAAAAAATTAGCTAAGTAAATGAATTTTCGTGTTTTCATAAAGTTTTTTTTTACTATACCGCTTTTAAAGATTTCTAAAGAGATGGTAAACATTAGAGCCTGCGTTCTGTATATCGGGAAAATATTAAAGGGATAAAAATTTTTAATTTCTAAAATAAAGGATCTTCATAATGTACAATTTATAATAAACATGAAGAAACGTCTAAAATAATGACATTTTAAAATTAAAAAGCATTATTTTTCCTATTTTTAAAGAAGTTTCTTTTATCAAAAAATTGGGTAAAAAAAACAAAAATTTTATAAATCCATTAATAACATTATATTTTTGTCAATGTCCGTATGTTGTGCAGGGGAAGAACTGGTTCGGCTTGAAAAACAAAAGTATTACTGTGGGCTGAGCAAACGAAAGAAAGATAAACGAAAAAATTATTTTAATTTCTTTTGTTAGCGCAAAAAAATGCAAATTTAAGCAAGCGCACTCGAATAGACTCAAATTAAAATCACTACTTATCAATGAAAAAAAAACTTTGCTTTAAAAGATGTAAAAATTGCACACTGTGGCCCTATAGTAAAAACCCTTTAGTGGAAAGCAAAATGATTCACCACATAGTTACATTTTAAAACTTACTAAAACCAGTGTCATAACAAACCCCACCTTTTGATCACTTTGTTGAGGGGCAAAAAAAGAATTATATAAGAACTTCCCTTCCATAATACGAGAAATTTGTATAAAATTAGTCTAAACTAAATGTACAGTTTTTATTACTTTGAAACCTAAGAAACGGTCAAAAAATCATTATGAGTAACTCAAGTAAAAAAATAAAAATTTTTTTATAATTACAATAAAATTTTAAATTCGTTCATTCTAATTTTGTGATTAAAATTTTATTTTTGTCATGAACATTTTCTGTGTGAAAAACATACCAATAAATAAATAAAACACCAATGTTAATTATCTAAATTTTTTTACATTTTAGTAAACAAGTACAAAGAAAAACTTTTTAAGACTTTTTCAAAACATCTTTTTCTATTATCGTACATAAAGTATTTTAATAAAAAATACGGGATTTATAAGAAAAACATGATTTTACACTTTTTAATTTTTCAGTATTTCCCGGGGAAAAATATCTAATAACGCCAAATTGTATAGCGAAAAAATTATATGAATAAACATAAATAATTGGATATACAAATCATTCCCTTTTAAAAAAAAACTAAAAATTATCTGGGGTTTATATATTTTTTAGTTAATTTATACAATCATTCACCTCAATGACCCATAAATTTGAACTTTTAAAAACCCCAAAAAAAACCAAAAAAATGTATAAATCAAACGATTTATTTTAAATTACAAAACTAAATTTATTTAGGATAAAAAAATAGGTATTATACAAATGAAACTTTTATATCCCCCATTAGGATGTTATAATAAGAGTTTAAAAATAAAATGTAATTAAAAAATGTTGGGCAATTAAGCTTGCAGTTTTGTAAATCAAACTATACTTTAAATGAACGAAATATTTTTTATTTCTCAAAGGGGGATCTTCAACGTATTCAACCACTCTATTAAAACTTAGCGAAACGATTTAAATGTGAAGACACTATTTTTAAGCAGGTTTTTTTCCTATTTGAAAAGAAATCAACTTTTTAAAACAAAATTTTATAATTCCGTTAATAACTACTTAGTAAATTAAAAGTTACATAGTTATTACTATTCATAAAATGGTCTTTTGCTTAGACTTTTTTTAAATGAATAATTTTTTTTGGGTAAAAAACAAAACAATTTTCCCCAAATTCGTTACATAGAACTGGTGTCATCCTTTTAGGATATACACTTAAGTAAATTTTTTTGTAAAACCCCTTATTGCTTGACTTTTTTTAGATTACAAAATAAAACTACTTAGTCTAAATATACAACCCTTAAAAATTAAATTTTTTTTAAAGGACAAAAATTTTCATTTGTAAATAACGATAAAATTTCATTCAACAATTATATCATACTTGACCCAAACTATTAAAAAAAAATTTAATCCGACTGTAAAGATAATTTATACAGTCAAATTTTTGGGGTAAAAAAAACATTATACGAGCTTCTATGCAAGAAAGATTTATTATTCTTTTTTTTTTGAAAATTTTTTTACAATTTATTTCAAATAAGGTCCTTGCTCAGAATCTTTGACTTATGATTCTTCAACTCCTTTAAAAGCTCGGCCATTAGTCTTTTGTAGAGTTCTTCCCCACATCTTTAGGACCGATGCTTTAAAATAATTTATAAATGAGTTTTCCTGATTTCTAACTTTGTTGCAAACGTAACAATCAAACCAAAATAGCTGTTTCGTATACCCCCTTTTAAAATTTTTATATTTTTACACCTCGACCATTCACCCATTTTTTGAAGTTTTTCTTTTCAGCTTTGGACTCCAGCTAGTTTTTGCAAATCCAGCTCAAACATGCATCACAAGTTTGTATACATGTACCTATAGAGGATGTGTTGTTCCCCAAGTGTGATAAAGTGTCTATGTAACCTGAAAACTGTTTTGAAAAAATGGCGGGGGGGTGGAAAAATTTTAATATAAAATGTTTTCAAAATCGAAGGGTTATTTATCTAAAAGATCTGTTTTAAAAACATTTTCACTCTTAACAAGTTTTAAATTTTATATACAAACATATGTTTAATTATACAAACAAATTTTAAAATAAATTAATAATACTGATTTTTAAAGCTAAAAATACACATGTAATGATAAGATTTACGTTAAATTTCAATATCAAACACATTAAAAAGTCATGTTTTTATTTTGTTATTTTTAGTATAAAAAAAGTTAAAGAAAAAAACTAAATCAACTGCGATGATGCTATTAAAACAATCTCATATTTTAAAATTTTTATTTTTTTTTGTCTTTAGTTAGCATACATTTTATTTATTTTTTCCCCAAAAAATTTGAATATTTGTTTGTAACGTGGTTACTTTTAGTTGACACCCATTGTAAAACGAAATTGTAAGCCCAATAAATGAATTTGAATGTGAAGTGCATTTTGAACATTCAATATTTCCCCTTTAAAACCAAATAATGAACTTTATACTTAAGGTAGCACAAAAAAACCATTACTGTACGAACAAAACTATACTTTTTCTAGCTATAAAATAATACAAATGTACATAACTAATTTTAATTTCGTATAATCATTTTGAAGGTTTAACATGTTGAATTTGGGGTACAGGCATTTATTGTATTTTTACGATACCTATTTATGTTTTTTTCATGTTTTTTTATGAATTTAAGGGGGAATTTGAAACTGTAATTTAGATAAAAAATATTTATAAAAACAGGAATGAAACAGCTTTGTATTAAAAACCAACCCAAAAAAATTTAATTTGGAATGAAAAACAAAAATTACTTCAAAGCTAACCCCTTTCCCTTTTGTTTTATTAGATTGAAATTAAAGGCATTAAAAAAAATTTCATAAATTTTGTATAAATAAACCATAGATTTTTTAAAAACTACCAGACCGCCGTTCAAGACAAATAGAGCACACTTATTGTATAATGTATTAAAATAAAGTAACCAAAACCACAATTGTTAAATGAAATGTTTGTTGTTGCGTTCAAAAATAAAATTTTGTAATTTTTTACAGTTCATTGTTTTCTCTGAAATATATTTTTCCATCCCAAACGAAAAAAACACAATTTTTTTTAAATATTTAAAATAGAAAGACAGTTTAAAAAAATAAAAATAGAAATTATTTTAAAAACCGTTAAACTGTTTTTTTCTCCCCAACTAAATTTTGTACTTTACAATTTGTGTTTTGAAAAAGAAATTTATAGATAAAGAACTTTATTGAAAAAAGTTTTTTTTGAATCACTAAATAGAATTAAGTAAAATTTTTTACTGATATGTTTATAATGCAAAATTTAATTAAGTATTAGATTTAAAATTTTTACTTTTTTTAATCAAAGAATACAAAAGACAGATAGAGTAGTTTTACGGTGATTTTTTAGTGCAACTTCATTGTTTCAAACGTGCACTACACATAAACAGGGTTTACTGTATTCTAAGTAACTGTATAATTTATAATTTGTATTGTGAATATTTAATGTTAAACGGGAAATCTAATATTTTAAAAAAATTTTTTCTGGGTTATTAGGGGTATACTCAATTATTAAATTTTGAATTGTAAACGCGTATTTTTTAAAATTGTTTTGTAAAGACTGAAATGAATTGCTATTTTTTAAAAATAATATAAAAAACTCTATGTTTAAATGATTTCAAGGTAATTGTAAAGTGAAATGAAGTTCAAGTCATACTAAATGTTATTAAAGGGTTACTTTTGTTCAGCACTACTTATTAAAAATTCGAATTTGCAATAATATACTATAACGTTTTGTTAATAAAACACGATTTGGTTCTAATAACAGCGTGAATGCAAATATAGTTAATCTTAGGGGACAGAAAAAGTACTAATAAGTCAAGATAACCATAGAAAAGTAAAGGCCAAGCGAAATTATTGTTATAGAATGCTACAAATTAGATTTCCCCGTTAACATTACAAAATCACAAAAAAATTTAAAATTTTACGTATACTTGTAATACGTATAACCCTGTTATATGTGTATGTTCACAGTTTTAAATTTAATGAAGTTCACAAAAAAATCCCGTAGCTACTCTTTGTCTTGTGAATTTTTTGATTAAAATGTAAAAATTAAGTCTAATATTAAATAATTTTGCTTTTTTAAAATATCATAAAAAAATTATACTTAATTTATTTATGGATTCAACGAAAAAACTTTTCTCAAAAATGTTCTTTATCTAAAAATTACTTTTTCAAAACACATAACTTGTAAAGTACAAAAAATTTAGTTGGAGGAGAAAAAAACAGTTGAAAGGTTTTTTAAAATATATTTCTTTGTATTTTATTAAATGTCATTTCTATTTTAACTATTTAAAAAAAATTTTTATTTTCGTTGGCATGGAAAAATATATTTTTAGAGAAAACAAAGAACTGTAAAATTACAATTCTATTTTTTGAAAGCAACAACAAACATTACATTTAACAATTGTGTTTTGGTTACTTTTTTTGTAATACATTTTACAAAAAGTGTGCTCATTTTTCTTTGAACGGGGGTCTGGGTATTTTAAAAAATAAAATTGGGTTTTTTTTAAAAACGTTTTAGAATTTTTTTTAATGCCTCTTAATTTCAATTCTAATAAGACAAAGGAATGGGAAATAGCTTAAAGTAATTTATAGTTTGCATTAATTATTATTTGGGGGGTTACTTAATATCAATGCTGTTTCATTCATGTGTTTGATAAATAATTTATTAAACTAAAATTACAGTTTTTAAATTCCACATTAAATTCTAAATAACAAAGAATACAAATAAAAAGGGGATCGTAAAATAAAAAAAAATGCCCGTACCCAAGTTCAACATGTTAATCCCCACATACTTAAATGTATTATAGAAATTTAAAGTCTGTTTTGACATTTGTATTATTTAATAGCTAGAAAAAAGTTAAAATTTTGTTCGTACAGTATATGGTTTTTAGTGCACCTTTAATATAAAGTTCATTATTTGGGATGAAAGGGAAAATATTTTAATTTCAACTGCACTTCACATTCAAATTCATTTATTTGGGGGTTTTACAACTACATTTTTACAATGGCTGTCAACTAAAATAACCACGTAAAAAAACAAATCATATCAATTTTTTGGGAAAAAATAAATAAAAATGTATGCAACTAAAGACAAAAAATAATACAACTTTAATATGACAATTCGTTTTTAAAAGCCATCGCATTGATTTAGTTTCATATTTTTTTAACTTTTATTTACTAAAAATAACAAAAATAACACAACTTTTTATATGTGTTTTATAGTATTGAAATTTAACGTAAATCATTTTCATTCACATGTGTATTTTTAGCTTCAAAAAAACAGTATTATTAATTTTTAAATTTTTTTGTCTATAGTAAAAAAATGTTTATCATATAATATAACATTGTTTAAGGGGGAAATTTTGTATGAAAAAGTATCTTTTAGATACAATAACCATTCGATTTGAAAACATTTTTTATAAAATCTGTTACCATCCACCCGCCATTTTTTTAATACAGTTTTTCCAGGTTACATGACACTTTATCAAACTCCAGGGAAAAAACCATCCTCTATAGGTCAATGATACAAACTTTTCGATGGTCATTTTTGAGCTGAGATTTGCAAAAACTAGCTGGGGCCGAAGCTGAAGAAAAACTTCAAAGAAGGCTGACGGCAGGAGTAAAAAATATAAAATTTAAGAGGGACTATACATAAAACAGTACTTGTGGTTTTTATTTTTTACGTTTCAACAAAATTAGAAATCACGAATACTCATTTATTAAAATTTTTTTGAAAGCATCGGTCCTAAAGTGTGGGGAAAAAACTCAAACAGGGCTAATGGCCGAGCTGAAAGGGGTTTTAAGAATTTAAGTTCAAAGATTTTTGACAAGGAATTATTTGTAAATAAAAAGTGAAACATTTGCAATAAATAAAGAATAATAAAACTTTTTTGCATAGAACGTCTCGTATTGTTTTATTTACCCAAATATTTGACTTATAAATTTTTTTTTACATCGTTGATGAAATTTTAATTTTTAAAAGTTTGGCTCAAGTATGATATAAAGTTTTTTTTATGAATTTTTATCGTTATTTGACAAATGAAAATTTTTTTCCATTTTAAAAAATTTTAATATTTTCAAGGCTTGTATATTCTAGACTAAAGTTTTTTTTTGTAAAAAAAAAGAATCAACAATAAGATTATACAAAAAAATTTACTTAAGTGTAAAATTCTAAAAGGAGACACATTCTATGTAACGAAAATTGGGATATCTGTTTTGTCATGTTTACCAAAAAAAATTTTTTCCTTTAAAAACAGTCATAAGCAAAAAACCATTTTATAATAGTAATATACTATGTAAATTCAAATTCACTAAATAGTTATTTAAGGAAATTTTAAAATTGTTGTTTTATACGTTTGATTATCTTTACAAATAGGAAAAAACCTCTTAAAACAAATTCAATTTACTTTAAATCGTTTCGCCCAAGTTTTAATAGAGTGGTTGAATACGTATGAAGATCCCCCCCTTTGAGAAATAAAAAAAATTTCGTTCATTTAAATTTTATTTTGATTTACAAAACTGCAAGCTCTAATATGCAAACATTTTAGACTTACATTTTATTTGAAGCTCTTATGTATAACACCCCAAAGGGATATAAAAGTTTTTTCATTTTTATAAATTATTTTTTTTTTCCAAAAAAAATTTAGTTTTTAATTTAAAAAAAATCGTTTGATTATACATTTTTTGGGTTTTTAGCTTAATTTGTTCAAATTTATGGGGTCATTTAGGTGAATGTTGTAAAAATTAACTAAAAAAGTAACACCTAGATAATTATTAGTTATCTTTTTTAAATGTAATAATTTTGGGTATATCCATTATTTTATTTTATTCAAAATTGTTTTCGTATACAAATTGCGCGATTATTAATATTTTAAAACCCCGGAAAAACTGAAAATTTAAAGGTAAAATCAGTTTTATATCTTTTAATCCATAATTTTATATTAATGATACTAATTACGATACATAGTAAGAAGATTTTTATATAAAGCTCTTAAACGATTAATCATAGTATTTTTACTAAAAGTAAAAAATTCAGAATAAATTAAAATTTGGGGTTTTTATTTATTTATTGGGTAGTTTACCCAGAAAAAATTTATGACAAAAACTAAAATTTTTAAACACATCAAAATTAGAATGAACGTAATTTAAAAAAAATTGTAATTATAAAGAAATTTATATTTTTTACTTGATTTCCATATATGATTTTTGACCGTTTACTTAGGGTTTTAAAGTTTAATACAACTGTACTTTATTTAGATAATTGTTTTTACAAAAAATTCTCGTTTTTGGAAGAATTTCTTATATAGATTCTTTTTTTGCCATCACAAATATCAAAAAGGGGGGCTAGTTATGACACTAGGTTTTTTGTAAGTTCTAAAATTTAACTACTCGTGGTGAATCATTTTTTTCTTTCCCACAAATGGGTTTTTATAAAAGGGCCCCCGTGTGCTATTTTAACATCTTTTAAAGCAAAATTTTTTATTTTTATTCGATAAATAATGATTTAATTTTTAGTCTATTCGAGTGCCTATGCTATAGATTTGCATTTATTTGCGCTATTTAATAAAAAATTAAAAATAATTTTTTTCGTTTATCTTTCTTTCGTTTGCCACCCCCCAGTAATACGTTATTTGACAGCCTGATACTCAGTTTTCTCCCTGCACAACATACGGGAATTGACCAAAAAATATAATGTTATTAAAGGATTCATAAAATTGTTGTTTTTTACCCAATTTATTGATAAAAGAAACTATCTTTACAAAAAGGAAAAAAAATGCTTTTTAATTTAAAGGTCATTTATATTTGATTTCTCTCAGTTTTATAATATTTTACATGATGAAGATCCTTTATTTTAGAAATTAAACATTTTACCATTTAATATTTTCCAAGATAACAGAAATGCCCGGCTCTAAAGTTTACCCATTCTCTTTAAAATCATAATCGGGTACTAGTAAAAATTCTTTAGAAAACACGAAATTCTTTACCTTTGCTAAATTTAATTTATTTTACTACATTTTTTTTTTCATATTTAAATTTTTACATTAAAGAATATAAAAGAATGTAGACAAAAGAAGTATTAACTTAAAGTTTTATTTGGTATAACCCGTGTTATACAAATTAATTTAAACATAACAATTATTAAAGTATTTTACCTCACGGGTCGTTTTAAGAGAAAACAATATAAAGTATTATTCCCTTTGTATAAAAGGAAAAACAAGATTTTTAACGTATTATAAGGTGAAAGAATGATAAATGAGAGGATGATTGTGAATAACCCATAAAACTTGTTACTAAAAAGGAGTTTGACTGTATTATAAAAAGTTTTGCAACCCTAAAACTAAGGTAACAAGACTTTACGTTTTGGATAAAAAACACGTTTATTTTCCTGATTTTCAATAATTGACAACCCGATACTTAGTTCTCTCCCTTTCACAACTACGGGGCCTTACAAAATTGAACTTGGTAGATTTTTCATAACAAGAAAGTTTTATCTTTAAAATTAGGGATTTTGTAAACTTTTATTAAATTCCATTTTTTATATTTTTTTTTTCGTTTCAAATTGAGCCAATGAGTTTTTGTTTTTATTTTAAAGAGTAAATCAGTAACAATTTATAACCTTTTTTAAATTTCGAAAAACTTTAATATATTTATTTTTTAAAAAATACCGAAATCTATAATAAAGAAGTTACAAAAAAATTATTCGTGTTGAATCATACAAGTTTTTTAAAGTTATTTGAAATTCGGTTTTTTTTTAATAGTGTTTTAATTTTTATTGAAAATTTTAAGAAAAGGCTTTAAATTTAAAAAAAAAATTATCAACATAATATAAAGACATTTTAAAACACTAAAAAAAATTATTAATGGATCATTGTTGTTTTATTTATCAATTCATTAATAAGAGAAAGTATTATTTAATTCATTATCTTTTTCAATGTAGGAAAAAACTATTTTTAACTTAATGTGCCCTTTATTTTTTAAACGTGGTATATTAAATAGTTTTTGACATTTTGAAGATCCTTTCTTGGAGAAATTAAAAAAATTTTTTTTTCCATTTAATATTTTCGAATGCAAGCTAAAAATGTGTTTAACAAAATTTGATTAAAATTTTTCTTTTAAGGCCTTTTTGCTAAGACCCAAAAAATCTGAAATGAAAAGTTTGAGAACTTTTACATCTATACCTATGTAATATATTGAGAAAATAAACTATTATTTTTCAATTTTATATTTAACACTCACATAAAAAAAAAAATCTTTTTCAACAAAAGGCTTAAGTATGCAAATGAGAAAACGTTTTGTTTAACAGTCGAAATGAAATGGATCAAATTTTTTTTGAAACCCCGTCATAAGAATAAAACTTTTGAAGCTTGTAGTAAATTTTTTAATAAAAACAGCAATTTACATTATAAAGTAATTATTTATGTTATTAGGTTTTAAAAAAATGGGATAAAATTTTTTAAATAGAGGACTTTTATTTGATATCTTAAAGCGAAAAGTTACCTATTGTAAAAATTAATAAGTTTAAAAAAGGCTCGCAATTCAATATTATTCGTTGTTTTAACTAACGGTGAGGGAATAATAATTGAACTACTTTACTCAAATTTAAATCATTACCAATATCAACTAAACACAAAATTTCTAACAAATTTAGACACATTATCCTTTAGAGAAGGCGCATTTGGTTTGAATATTAAAAAACACAAAAAATTATTACATATTAAATATAAATTATTATTTGAAAAATACGTAAATACAAAATAAAAATAAGGTAACATTGAACCATTTATGAAAGAAAAAAGTCCCATTTAGGTTACCAAGCCAATAGAAACTTTTGGTTTTTGTTGAGGAAAATAGTCAGATAGGGCACAAAGAAATTTCATCTCTTTGTAGATTTGTTTAAATTATATGAATTTTTTTTATCTTTCACTACCCCTATGAGATATTTTTAAAAAAAAAACATTCTTAAAATATTTACCAATCGATTAATTTGGTTGTTTTGTTTAGATACAGTTTGGGACAATGAAACATAGCACACCAAAATTGGACTTGGACAATTTCTACCATAAAATAATCAGTTGGTTTTAAAAAAGGACAGATTTCTGCAATACAACTTCTCCTTACGATTTTTAAAAAATTAATTTAAATATTTTCTATAACTTATTTCCCTAACAGAATTTTAAAAATTGTAAATTTTCTTAAGTTTCCACCTTTGCGGGTTTTTATTGAATTATATGAATTTTTATATCATCTGTCTTACTACCCTATGAGTATATATTAAAAATAAACATTCTTACAAATATTTAAACCAAACGATTAAACTTGGGTGTTGTTGTTGAGATACAGGTTGTACAGATGAAAAAAAGCTCACAAAATTGGACTTGGACAAATTTTATACCCTAAAATAATCAGTTGGTTTTTAAAAAGGACAGTATTTCTGCAAAAAACTTTCCTTACAATTTTAAATAATTAATTAAATATTTTCTTAACTTATTCCCTAACAGAATTTTAAAAATTTGTATTACTTTAAATTTCCACTCTTTGGGATTTTTTTAAATTTAATTATATGAATTTTTTATATCATTGTCTTACTACCAAATAAAGTATATTTTAAAAATAAACATTCTTACAAATTTTACCAAACGATTAAATTTGGTTTTTGTTGTTAAAATACATGTTTTGTCAATTTAAACATAGCATCAGCAAAATTTGGCTTGGGGCAATTTCATACCATACAAAAAACATCATTGGGTTTTTAAAAAGGAAATATTTCTGCAAAACAACTTCTCCTTACATTTTTTAAATAAATTTTAATAAATTTTCTTAACTTTTTTCCATAACAAAATTTAAAAAATTTTTTTACTTAAATTTCCACTCTTTGCGGATTTTTTATTTAACTAATGAATTTTTATAAATGTCAAAATACCCCAAATTAGAGTATATATTAAAAATAAACATTTTACAAATATTTACCAATCGATTAAACTTTTTGTTGTTGAGATCATGTGACGTTTAAGTTTCCCCTCTTTGCAGATTTTTATTAAATTATATGAAACTTTTTATCTGCTATACCCAATACAATATGAAACACTGCATCATAAAATTGGACTTGGGCCAAATTTTTACCTCAAATCACAGTTTTTGGGTTTTTTAAAAAAAACAGTATTTTTTTTTTTTACTTTTTTAGTATTTAATAATTGACATTATTATACTTTTATTTCCCAAATAAAATTTAAAAAATTGTCCGACTTATTTCTTTAAAAATCGCAAAAACAACTTCTCCTTTCGTTTTTAAATAATAAATTAAATATTTCATAAATTTTCCATAACAGAATTTAAATATTTTGTTACTTTGTCATTCAAAAATCATAGAAAAGTATATTACCTTTCGATTTTTTAAAACTAAATTAAAAAATTTAAAAAAAATATAATATGCTTTTTTTTTTATATAAACTAAATAAGGAAAAACCCATTAAAAATGGAATACGAAAAAATGCTAAAAAAAACAAAAATATCAGGCAGACAATAAAAATTATTATACATAACGGACAAAAATAAATTCGGTTTACCATACTGGAAACTCACTTATTTAGTACACGGGTTTATTTTAGTACAATTACGAATGAAGAAAAAAAAACACCTCTGGTTCATTTGTTAAACGGTCAGAACAAATTTTTAAAACTATATAGAAAAACAAAATATATTCAAAATTAATACTGTGTAACAAGAAAAAAACACTTTAATTAAAGGGAGTCTTTTTTTCTAGAGTTTTCGAAAATATAAAAATTTTAATTATTATATGAATATCTTTCTAATGAAAAAACTATAATTTAAAATCTTTTAATGGATTAAAACAGGGGAAAAAAAAACGTTAAGGTTAAAAACAATCCTTCAATTTAATTTTATTTAAACATATTATAACCCTTTTTTTATGGTGAAGTTTTTTGAGGTTTTAAAAAAAAAGGTATTAGCTACAAAAGGAAAGGAAACCCTAATTGAGCCCAAAAAAAGTCGTCACCAGCGGGTGATAAAAGCGCGGCCGTACACTAAGGTCAAGCATATGATACGCCCAACGCTCGACCCAGAGATCTTCCAAGTTTTTCTCCCAAAAAATTAACGAAAATATTTTTAAAGTATTTATTAACGCTTTGTATTTTTTAAAAATCGATTTGTATTTTTTATAGTTAAACTAAAAAAGGATTTTCGAAACAAAATTTAAAATACGTAAACCCGACACGTTTGTATTTAAATAGGGGAAATAATTTTTAATAACGTAAAAGTATTTATTATAGAAAAAAAGTAATAAATCGTGTGAGTTTGGCACACTGACATATATTTTTTCTACAATTAATAGGCGATTGGTAACACTGTTGTGGGGAAAAAACCAGTTGTAATTTTTTTGAAAAACATTATTTTTTTGTGCATCTTTTACCAATGGCACCCCATCAGCGATGAAAGAGCGCGAAAACCGGCGTGATCAACCAAAAACACTGACCCTTTGCACAACGACCTTCAAGGGCACCACGTGGCTGAAAACCCGTTTAAACAATAGTAAAATTGACCTCAAGGGCAACACGTGGCTGATAAGTTAGCGGGGACCTTTGACCCTGTCCAGTACGGGGACGTGACGTCCTTTTATCAGAATCCCCTATTTTACTACCTCAATTACGTTTTATTTTTGAAAAAAAGTTTAAATTTAAGTTTTGCCCGAACGTTTCGTTTATGAATTGATTTGTTTTTATTCAAATTAATGGATACAATATGTTGAATTTTTTTTTGTATTGATTTTGAATTTATTTACGTAAAAAATAACGTGCATTTTTTACGTAACAAATTTTTTTTAAAAATTTTTGTTAATTTAAACAACCCTTGCTTGGTTTTGTAACAGATCATACCATGTCCTAAATTACTGGCTGTCTTTATTTATAAGACCTAAAAGCTTATGTTTTAAAAGACTTTTTAACAAAAAACTTACAACCAATAGCAAATAAAAAATAACAAAAAACCAAAAATGAAAAATAAATAAAATTTTGGGCTTTTAAAATGGTTCTTTAGTTTGTTTAACACTGAATATTTTCATTTTTACTTTAGGCTTTTTTTTTATAATACAATTGACTACCTACCCAAAGAGTTTATTAAAATATTTAGGACCAAGATAGAAAAATTAGTGTTTCCCTTAATTTTTTTGGGCCCACAAAAAGGTACATCAATGGCAATGAACTGTACAGTTTCTTGTTTTTGTGTTAACTGGACTAACATTAAACTTATTAAAGTACTTATGATATACATTAATATGGAATATTTGTAAAGTTGATTAAAAGTAAATATATTATGTTGGGGGTGAAACAAATAGCTCATTCTATCCCTGCCCTTTACGTTAAATATTACTCTTAAGTTTTTTATTTGGCACATTACTACGGTCTTAATGTAGAAGGAAAACAACCCCCAAAATGTATAATACCATATCGAATTACACTCTCAAACCAAGAGTTGTACGGTTTATTCATTTGGTTTGCTTGAAATATTTAAATTTCTCATTAAAATAAAAAGCATACTTAATTTTTTTCAAACATTATTTTTTCACCCCCATTTCAAATATTGATCTACATGTAAACCAATATTTTTTTAAACAAAATTTAAAAAATTTCCCAAAATTTGTGCATGTACAATCATACAAACATAAAGGGGGGCATGACACACTAGTTAAAAGAATTTCTGAGATATTCTTTTAAACTTATACACTTGGATTGAAATAATAAATGCACTTGGATAAATAATACACAAATGTAATACACTTGGATTTACTTACATTGATAATTAATCTATTCTCTTTCCAACCATTTCAATTTTTATTTCCAAATCTTTTGAATATTAAACTGGAGTGTCCTGTCTTTATAGGCAGAGCACACAGTCAGTGCCAAACAGCATAAAACAAACACAAAGAGTTATATTAAAGGTCAAGAAGGTCATTAAATATATATAAAAAATATTACAGGTCCTAACACGCCCCCTTGTGCTGTCCCAAAAAATAGCTCCAATTTTTTCACTATAATAATTTTTTGATCCTAACTGCTTTTTTCTACCCTTGCAAAATGATTTCAATCATTTCAGTGCCATGCCTCCAATACCATATTTTTTGAATTTACCAATCATAATGTTTAAATCTAACATATCAAAGGATTTCTGAAAATCCAGATAAACTGCCAAAGAATATATTTGTCTATCAAAAAGGAATTTAACAATACTACTTACATGTCTTTTGCATTGCCAAATATGTTCCTTTTACCAGGCAAAAACCAAATTGATTATTTGAGAAAAGGGCATCTACTTTCAAAATATTTCATAAGCTGATTTTTTTATAATAGTCTCAAACTATCTTAGCTGCTGTGTTGAAACCGAATTTGGGCGGTAAATAAAGTTCTTTG
>JAQJVL010008386.1:0-19977 GCA_035578905.1 Stictocephala bisonia
GACATGAAGGTATATTCCTCTCCATCACTTCTTGTTTTGTGAAAAATCTTCATTGAAATTAACTTAAGTGATCTTATAAAGCAATTTAAACAATTTTTCAACCTAGTTTTATTGTCGTAGATGACATGCCAGCTGGCCAGACTCCTCATACAGTAGTTCTGTTTGCACACAACGACCTGGTGGACGCAGTTCACCCAGGTGACCGGGTCACAGTCACCGGCATCTATCGAGCCATGCCCATTCAGGTCAATCCCCGCATGCGCAACGTCCGTTCTGTCTATAAGACACACATCGATGTTGTCCATTTCCGAAAAACTGACTCCAAGCGTCTGTACGAGCAGCATGACGGGTGAGTATACTTTATTTATGGTTGTAAACACAAGTCACGAGTACCTAGTTAATACTTTAGGAGGGCACTTTATTCCTTGCTGTTACTTTTATTTTGTTTGCAGACATTTTTAAAATGTAAGTAAAATCTAAGATTATATCACTTACTTGGAATATTCCGTTTTACAGCTCAAAATAACTGTATGTAAGCTCAGTACATGTTTCGATGTAAGGACGTCATCATCAGTTGGACAAAATGTTAAGTAGTCATTGGATTAATGACACAGTCATGAAAATTAAATTAAATACACAAAAAACACGAAACGCACAGTTAAAAGACAGGCCTGTCAAACTTCAACACGCACGCACCGGCAGTAGTGGACAGACTCATTGTAAGTAAAATCTGTAAATAAATTTAATAATAATTACCGTACTAGCACATCTAAAGTCTTTAATATTTAAAAGCCTCTTAAGTACAGTGGTATTCACCAACCCGCCCGCCCATACACGTACAGAGGTATTCACCCACCCGCCCGCCCATACACGTACAGTGGTATTCACCCACCCGCCCGCCCATACACTTACAAGTGGTATTCACCCACCCACCTGCCCATACACGTACAGTGGTATTCACCCACCCGCCCGCCCATACACGTACAGTGGTATTCACAAGCCCTTTAAAATGTCTTAAGGTGGTTGTTTCTCAAACCGCCAAGTCACCGCTGGAAAGTCGATAACGCATATTTAGTAGGGATGCCTTCTTACCAATGCAGGCTGGAAGTCTATTTTCGGGAGGGTGAGGAGAGACAAATAGGCCCAGGCGAATCGAAAAGTCGTCCTCTTGTGGCTGATCGTTGTCAATGCTAGTTTTACAGAGAAATGATGTTCTGTTCGTTCTTGCCTCTGTACTTTTGCAAGCCATGAAAATGTAAAGACATTGTATTAGAAAAGGTAGTTAACAGTATTAGTTGCAGCAACACTATTGCAGAAGTGATTAAAGTTATAAAAAAACTGTTATAGGTTAGGTTTAAGGGCACTAGGCCAGGAATTAGTATATTGAAGAGATAGGACATCAGCAAACTTACCTTAGAAGACAAGTTCACTAACACCAGAGTAGTAGTAACATACACAAAAGAAACACAAAATCACACAAATGTTCTGTCCCACTGGCACTTTCTTCTCACTCAGTAAAGAGAGAGAGTCTCTGAACTGTAGCACACACACCGTTCATGCTAATACGTACGTGCAAGGTCAGCTCCTTTTCGGAACTGAAATTATCGTTTATTTCTCGCGAGTCGATTGAGGTCTATTTTGTTTTTTAATCTGAGCAGGGAATCATCCAATGATTTGACGTAAAAAAATACTGTATCATATCATATAAAATATGGTAAAGGCGTTCTAGCAGTGTGTGACACAACAATATTGACTTATTTTCCGTCAAATAAAAATAGATTTATATCTGTGGCAAACGTCTTATTAATTATTATTCCGAAAACACCTTAGATCGCCGAAACTGTGTAATATTTGCGCATATGATATTTTTTCCTGTCAAATTGTTGAACGGTTTCCTGACTAGGTTATACAATAACACCGTTTGATATAAAAGGTGGTAAAGTACGATAATTTTGATTCGTAAACTCACTGAACGGTTCCCTATTCACATTGACGTCGATGTAAACTATAAAACAATCACGAATCAACCAAAGTGAGGGAGAAACATGTTGGAAGACATTTTCTAAACAAAATATGACGAATTTAGATATTCGGAAAATCATTTTTATTGAACCAAAACCTTATTAAACGTCTCGTTGGGGATGAGGTTTGGGAAAGCAGCGACACGAACAAGAGGGGCCTTGCTCTTGCAGAATACCTGGGAGGTACCGATCTTTTGGTACTAAATAAGGGTAATCTCCCAACCTTTTAGAACATGATTAGGAGGGAGGTTATAGACATAACTATGGTCTCAGCCTCAATGTTTAATGACATGGGGGACTGGGAAGTTTCACAGGAACCCTCGTTGTCGGACCACAGACACATCTGCTTTGTGCTTGAGGGCCAGACAACAAAGAGGGTGTACAGGAATCCCAGACAGACAGACTGGGCCTCCTATTCGGTGGAACTGTCTGACAGACTGGATCTAATTCCTAAAGGCCAGATTCGATCTGGGCAGGATCTAGAGGAGAGGGCGGCACTCCTAACGGAGGCTGTAATCACCTCTTATGAGAATAACTGCCCTTTGACATAAAGGGATGTTCGAAGCCGGAGATGGACCCGAGAATTAGAGGACCATCGAAGGAGAACCAGAAGGCTCCTCGGCAAGGCCAACAGGTCCGGTATTGATGCCGACTGGCAGGCCTACCGGGAGTCCCAAAGAAACTACAGGCGAGAGGTTCGCAGATTCTCCAGGAAATCCTGGAGAGACTTTTGTTCCTCTATAGAGACAACCTCAGCGATGTCTAGGCTACACAAAGTGCTGGCTAAGGACCCTGGGGGAGGACTGGGACCCCTCATTAGAGAGGATGGGGAGTGGACCAGTTCAGAAGAAGAGACCTTGCAACTTTTATTTGAGACTCACTTCCCGGGATCCGTCGAAGAACCGGTGGCGGGCCCCCCCACTTTGGTGGGGTGGGCTTGCACTTGGGCCTCGCACGGGGACTGGAGTGAGGCAAAGAAGGTTGTCACAGAGCAAAGGATTAGGTAGGCTGTTGAGTGCTTCGCCCCCTCCAAGAGCGCTGGGCCGGATGGCATCCTACCTGTGCACTTGCAGAGGGGTCTGGAGCCGCTCCTACCCCACATGACCGCAATTTGTAGGGCCTCCCTGGCCTTGGGTTATATCCCAAGCCTGTGGAGGACCGCAAAAGTAGTGTATATCCCCAAATCTGGAAGGGGTACACATTCCAGACCTAAAGACTTCAGACCGATCAGCCTCATGTCTTTTCTTTTAAAGACATTGGAGAGGCTGGTCGACAGGCATATGAGAGACGGGGTATTGAGAGATAACCCACTCCATACAAACCAACACGCATACATGGCTGAGAGATCTGCGGAGTCGGCTCTTCATAGACTCGTCACGAGGGTTGAGGGGACGATTCGGCAGAAGGAGCTAGCCATGGGTGTCTTCACGGACATAGAGGGGGCGTTCAATAATGTCTCCCTACAGTCTATGATCGATGCTGTCGTTAGGACGGGCGTCAATGGCATCATTGCCAGATGGATTGAAGCCTACCTACGCAGCAGAACGGTTAAGGCAACATTGAACGAAGCGTCAGTTCAGGTTGTAGTCGGCAGTGGCTGCCCCCAAGGGGGCGTCCTTTCCCTCTCCTGTGGTCCTTGGTGGTTGATGACCTACTAAGGGCGCTTAACGGGATGGGGGTATATGCTCAGGCATACGCGGACGATGTGTGTATACTGGGCGTTGGCAAGTTTGCCAGCACGGTGTTGGACATCGTCCAGGCTGCCTTGAGATACCTAGAAAGGTGGTGTAGGGACAAGGGGCTCTCTGTTAATCCTAACAAGACAGAACTTGTACTTTTCACTAGGAAGAAGAGGCTGGATGGCCTATACATGCCCACCTTGGGAAATATGAAGCTAAGCCCTTTTCGGAAAGGGAAATCAACCACAGATGCAATAGATAAACTAATAAAGGATGTGTTGCTTAGCTTTGAGAATAGGGCCTTTGCTCAGGCTACTTTTTGTGACCTGAGCAGGGCGTTCGATTCTGTCAGTCATACTGATCTTTGCGACAAACTTGAACACTATGGATTTAGAAATTCTTCACTTAAATTTTTCCATCCGTATCTTGGCAATAGGAGGCAAAGAGTGCTGGTTAATGGGATGTGGTCTGACGAGGTTGGGGTTCAGTTTGGAGTCCTCAAGGTTCCGTGCTTGGACCTCTGCTTTTTCTCGTGAGTATCAATGACCTGCCATTTTCAGTTAATGCCTCGTCATTGCTCTATGCAGATGACACTACATTTTTCAATTCTGGTACTACCTGTCAAGAACTCAAACAGCTTGTAACTAACACTATGACTGATGCAGCCAAATGGTTTGAGTCAAATGGTTTTTTCCAAAATGAAAGTAAAACGCAAAACCTTGTATTTAGTTTAAGGCCACTAGATAAAGACTTTACTGATGGAGAATATTTCACTCATGTAAAATTTCTTGGCGTTTTCATAGATAATAAGCTTACTTGGAGCCCTCATACTGTATTTATATCTTCTAAATTGTCAAAAGTAGTTTACTTGTTGAGACGACTGCATATTTTGCCTACTTTCAGTCCATTCTTAGATATGGATTGATTTTGTGGGGTAACTGTAGTACAATACAGGATATCTTAATTATTCAAAAGAAAGCAATCAGAGTAATATGTAAATCAAGTATCTCTGAACACTGCAGACCACTCTTTCAAAAATTACAGATTCAAACTGTAATTAATTTATATTTATTTGACACTGTTGTATATATCCTTAATAGACCAGAAATGATGACCTTTAATTACAATATTCTTGTGGCTATTACATTCGGTATTATTTGAAATGTCAGACCATACCAAGTTATGACATATCAAATATTTAACTTTTTTATTTTGATATACTTAAAAATTATAAGAAAACTAAAGTATATCAAAATAAAATAGTTAAAATAGAAAACAGTGGTATTGACCCACCCGCCCACCCATACACGTACAGTGGTATTGTACAATTAAAATGGAAATTGACAGCTTTTGTTTTTTAACTAATTAATACCTTATTGATACCCACCCGCCCGCCCATACACACGTTCAATGGTATTGTCCCACCTGCCCGCCCATACACACGTTCAATGGTACAACACACACAAGAAACAAGAATAGCCTAGCAACTGGACACAACAGATTGAGTAAGACTCAAAACAGCCATATTGTAATGTCAGTTAAAATATATAACCATTTAAAAAACCTAATTCTAAAATACCCTATGACAGTTTTCAAACACAAATTTTATGTCTGGCTTCTAGAAACCCCCATGTACAATATAGATGAGTTCTTTAGTCAAAGGAACATTGATTTTTAAGCAGCTAGCTCAACCTTTTTTTGTGTACTGTCATGTAAAAGGCTAGCTGTCAATATGTTTGTCTAAATATTTATTTGTCTCTGTGTTGATCTGTTTGTCTGAATATTTATTTATCTGCCTGTATTATTTGTATAATATGTTTACTTGTTTATTTATTTGTCTGTCTTCTTAATTTATCAGTTTGTCTACTAATTATTTATATTTTCACAGAATTGTCATTGAAATAACTTGACTTGGCCAAGAGCCATAAATATGACTTTGTCAATGCTTGTAAAAATAGTCTTATGGCAAATAAAACATTTATTAATATTATTATTATTATAAGAGCTACAGGGTCGGTTAAGTATCTGGGGGTTATCCTGGATGCTAAACTGAACTGGCTCAAGCACCTTCAGGAGAAAGCCAGGAAGTTCAGAATGGCTTTCTGGGCTTGTCGGAGGGCCATCGGGACAACGTGGGGTCTAAAACCAAAGATGGTTTACTGGCTATACACGAGTGTACTACGGCCCTCATTATGTTATGCGGCTGTTGTCTGGTGGCCGGCCATGGCACAGAACAGTGCAAGGCTAACACTAGACAGATGTCAGAGAATGGCGTGCCTGGGAATTACAGGCGCAATTAGAACAACCCCTTTGACGGCGATGGAGGTCCTCACTGGGCTCCGCCCAATGGACTAGTTTGTAAAAGGGGAGGCCTGTAAAGCGGCCTTCAGAATAAGGACGACTGGAGGCTGGCTGTCTGGCCAACCAGGACTCCACGGGAGTATACTATCTGGGGACATTGGTCTGGACCCGTTGATTTCGATAGGATCAGACTTAATGGTACCTAAGTACAGAATTGACAGGCGGGTTAGGGCCTTCCTTCCAAGCAGAGATGAGTGGATGGGGAGTACCGAGCCCGCACAAGTAAAAGGAAGCGTCTGGTATACAGACGGCTCACTTATAGAAGAAGGTGCAGGTGCGGGGGTGTACGGGAGGGGAGCACGGAAAGTTCTGTCTGTACCTCTAGGGGCCCATGCAACCGTCTTCCAGGCGGAGGTGATGGCTATCATGATAGCCACACAAGAAGAAATGCGTCTAGGTGGCTTCGGAGGAGTTGTCTCAATCTGCTCGGACAGCCATCATGGCAAGGCGATCATGGCACCACGTAACAGCTCTAAGCTGGTATGGGAGTGCCAGGGGATCCTGGAGACTCTCTGCCAGCGTAAACAGGTGAGACTCATATGGGTCCCTGGGCATGCTGGTATTGATGGGAATGAGAGAGCCGATGCACTGGCTAGGAGAGGGGCAAAATGCCCACTGCTGGGGCCGGAGCCAGCTCTTGTTATTCCTCTTCAAAAGGTAAGAGAATTGACAGGTGGACCTCTGAGGAACACGATAGTAGATGGGGGACCGAGTCCGGGCTCAGGCAGTCTCGTGCTCTTATCCAAGGACCGGGTCGCAGGTACAGCGGAGATCTGCTGAGCTGTAACCGGACCAAGGTGAGGGCGGTTACGGGTATGCTGACCGGACACAATCTTCTTAATAGACACATGAAGATTATGGGCCTAACAGAGGACTCCACATGTAGGCTCTGCGAGGAGGATGAGGAGAGCTCCATACACATCTTTTGTCATTGTGGAGCTCTCTCATCTCTTAGGTATAGGACTCTGGGTGCCGCTTTTCTGGAACCAGAGGATATTAGAAGGGCTACACTCGGGGAGATCATGACCTTCATAAGGGGGACTGGTCTCTTGTGACACTGTCGCCAGTCTCGGGGCGCAAAGGGCCATAGAGTCTAGGCGCAGTGGGCTTGGCGACAGCACCACAACCCGGTGTATCTGATCTAATCTAACGTCTCGTTTTATATTCATAAGTTTATCGTTAAGCTGCCCAAAATCTTCACTGTATCACTAGTTGGCACTTTACTGATACTTCAGACTGCATCTCATCGTCAATATCAGCTAGACCTATTATATTAGCCGACTACGTCTATGGTTTTCATTGGATTACGCCAGGTTTTCATGAATTTCTCGTTGTGAAATAATTATTTATCTGTTGTTCAATATATCCTCATGTAGGATATGTAAGACTATAGGCTAAGTAAATGCAGTTATTTAAAATTGATTAAAATCTATTTAAATTGATCAATTTACAGTGATTTTAAATTGATTTAAATCATTTTTCAAAATCACTGCATTTACTTACGAATATAAAAGTAATGTAACATAACTATACAGGTCATAAGAATGACAGCTTTATCAAGAAATTATTTTTACGACTTCTAAAAGCCTAGAACGGTTGTTTGAAGAAATTGTTTGGATTTTTTTTGAAAATATAAAATTAAGAATTTGTATCGAAGTAGTTTCAAGTTGCACACATTTCATTACTGATCATAATTTAAAAAACTAATTCATCCTAAGCGACTTTAATATTTATTTTTAGTAAACGTGCTTGGTTATTATTATCAATCAATTGAACTACAGTCTTTGTCATCCAGATTTTCAAATTTGATTATATAATTCAGAGCTTATTTCCGGTTAGTTGTAACCTTGTTATTACTGAATTAAATGTCCACAGAATACAGATCCACTCTTGACATGTACACAATCAATTATTTTTTGTTGAGAAGAGGCAATTCTGAAAGCAAATCACTGCATTTGGCGATGACGCCTGAATTTTAGTATCAGTTTGGTTGGATGCAGCTTTTGCCAACAAGCTTCGCTACGTTTTCGCGGTACACTTTGAAATGAACCACGAGATAAACGTATCAGCAGGCATGAAACAATACAGTATAATTGGCTTGCATAGAAAATCTGATCCGTGATATGAGTGAACAGATTAAATGCCTTTATAATCCACTTTTTTTCAATTAATAATATACTTTCTTAGTTAAAAACTAAGATAATATATTATCTTATATTATAATATAATAAGATAGTTTTCATAGCTAATATGATGTAAAAACATCATATTAGTTATGAAAAAAGGAAAAAGGTTAAACATAAAAATTTAGGAAGGCAGGAAGTAAAAAGTGTTATTTATCAAATGTTACAGTTACAAACAACAAATCAAAATTATTGTGTTCAGTTTAGATGTATATATTTACGAATCTGGCAAAACTTAACATAGGCTTAGGATGGTGTCTGCCTTTTACAGTTGTCTTGGGTGAACAGGAAATCCTTCTGTAAATACTCGCTCGAAAATATTTGATAAAAATGCCAACTACTCAACTCGACTCGGCTTGAATTAAAAAATCACTACTCGCACACCCCTATTATTTTATGAAAATTTTATTATTGAAAATAATTGATTAAAATTATATATTCCAAATTAACATTAGATATCATATCATAAAGTCTATTTAGATTAACCAGAGGGTCAACGGGATAGGTGAAACGGCAACTGCCGTGAGTCCTATTTCGGTGAAAATCTGGTTATGTTTGGTCTCGGTGGAGCGCCATCGCTGTTTTGTGTAATTGTTTTCAGACCTACTTCCTGCAACTGTACTGTCACTGTCTGCCTAGCCCAAGAAACAGCATTGGGCGTGCTGTTTATAAGTTGCTCATCGGTTGTTTTAATATGCCTATGCCTCTACTTTCATTATTTAAGCCTACCATTACAAATAAATTATTCTTCCCTTGCATTAATCAATAATAAGTTACTCTAGTAGTAGCCTTGCTAATATGTACAGATATTGTTTATTAATAATCACTTTTCAAAAATTTTTATCCTAATCGGAACAAAAAAAGTACAGGAATTTTAATTATTTTTCACTCTGCATACACTTTAAATTGTATTACTTAAAAACCCGTTGTTGTATCGCAGTTTTATTTTTATTTGTGTGTAAAAAAATGTCATTTTTTACAAATTTTAGAAATTTAAATTTTCAAGAAAAAAAGTTCTTATCAATTACCTAAAATAACGTTATCTTGGCTGCATCTACAGAGGATGCAAAATTAATTACTTGACCATGTTGTAACCCTAATAAAATGTATGGTTTTATAAAAGGTACAATTAAGGACTGTAAGCTAAGTAAATGCAGTTATTTAAAATTGATTAAAATCTATTTAAATTGATCAATTTACAGTGATTTTAAATTGATTTAAATCATTGCAAAGTCACTGCATTCACTTACGAATATAAAAGTAATGTAACGTTTATATTCGTACAGGTCATAAGAATGACAACTTGATCAATAAATTATTTGTACGACTTCAAAGCCAAAAACGGTTGTTTGACAAAATTGTTTGGATTTTTTTTTGAAAATATAATATTAAGAATTTGTAAGACTTATAGAAAACATTCCTGTTAATGATGTAACGGTTGTTTGAAGAAATTGTTTGGATTTTTTTTGAAAATACAATATTAAGAATTTGTAAGACTTATAGAAAACATTCCTGTTAATGATGTATCAAAATATTAATCAAAACATTATCAAGTTTTTGAGTAATAAAAGTTTTAAGTTGATTTTTTTTTTGTTTCAATTAGGATGAAAATTATTAAAACTTAAAATAAAATTTAAATAAGCTTATGTCATGACGTATGGTGTAAATAAATTTTTCGTACGCCTCTTTAGTTTCTTAGTAAACAACCAAAGCTCCTGTGCTGATATTTTTGCTACAAAATATTTGAGTGGAACTTTGTCACGAACACATCCTAATGGGGAGCAAATGAGAAATTTCAAGTCTTCTTTTGAAATCTGTAATTAAATCTCTGAAGACAAAGTCATAATCGTATAAATTGGGTTTGCTGAAATATGTTGGTTTGGTTATTAGACCATACTTGGACACTCCTGTCGACACATTTTGGTATGATAAGTGTTCACTGAGGCAATCTGACTTCAGAGGTTTCCGAAACATTTGTTTAAAGATTCGTGTTACACCCTCACTCATGTTTTAGTCAGTATGTAAATCTGCAAAAATGCAATGTGCAAAGGCGACACTGGACTCATTTTTAAACAGATATATTATGTTCTTCATGTCTCCTTTAACTACTATTATTACTATTATTGGTTCTGCTTTAGGTAAGTCCTTGTGGTTGCTGTTTAAATGGAAGTCAGAGGACATATCTATCTTGTTTTGACTATGAACATGAACTCTTAAAAAATTATTCAAGTATTTTCAGATTCTACTATTGATTTGTCTGTAAATCCTAATAATGGACTAATAACGGAATGAGAGAACTTTATGGGAGAACTTGTTTGAAAGACATTAGATGATGGATGGTATGATAAAACAAAATCATGATTCAGCATAAAAATGATTGTGTGAATTGACTTGAAAATCAAATAAAATTGTTTAATCAATATACATATTTAGCCTGAATTATTATTATTGTATGCATATAAGATCATGCTGAATTACCATGTTAACTGCAATTCAGCTGTTTGTTTGACCCTGTCGGATTATTATTCACACGACACTTAGTTTATTCTCATTTAACTGGGTTATTGTTGATATAGGAAAGGACACCGCTTTCCTCCTGAACGGGTGGAACAGCTACAGCAGCTCAGTCAGCATGAGGACATCTACGAGCGTCTGGCCAGAGCCATCGCTCCGTCTATCTACGAAAATGAAGACATAAAGAAGGGCATACTACTCCAGTTGTTTGGTGGCACCAAAAAAGCGTTTAAGAACTCAGGCCGTGGAAACTTTAGGTATGTTGAGTTCTAGGAGAGATAGAACATGGAGCAAATGTATCTGATGAAGGTGCCAGTGATGCTGAACATTAGTTTTTGTGTTGTGCCTTAATGATTTCCTATGTATTGTGTCGGTGGACTACAACCCATACAATATTTTTGTCTCAGTTGTAGTCCAGTCCAGCATATAGTCTAGTCCAGCAAACTAAACTGAGAGAGAGAGAGAGAGAGAGAGAGGGGGAAGAGGGAGAGATAGGAGAGGAGGAGAGAGGGAGGACAGTTTCAGTTAAGTTTCTTGATGCCCTATCTCTTATATTGTTTGTTAAATTCTTTCATCACACATTTTTCGTGCCACTGGCCAGGCGTTTTCATCAGGGGAGTAGAGAGGTAATGAAAATTTGTGAAAAATGTGTTGTTCCTGTATTTGTTTACTATTGTGATGTGCTAATGGACTTGTCTTTATAGTTTGTTTACTGATATCCTATCTCTCCCAATATACTAATAATTTAAAAAAATATAATTTTTCTTTTATTATAGAAGTAATTACAAACATGATTTACAAGATTTTCCTGATAAGTTTCTCATCAGAGGATTTCCTTATTTTTTTATCAGAAAATGTAATTAAACATTACTTGATAATTCTCAGGATTTTGCATGTGTAGCTTAGCTAGTGAAGTATGCCTGGCTAATATTTCTGGTGTTTAGGGCGGAGATCAACATTTTATTGTGCGGAGATCCAGGTACTAGCAAGTCGCAGCTATTGTCTTACGTGTACAGTCTGGTGCCTCGCAGTCAGTACACAAGTGGCAAGGGCTCATCAGCTGTAGGTCTCACTGCTTATGTTTCTAAGGACCCAGAAACTCGTCAATTAGTACTACAGACGTAAGTACCTTGTATTTTGATAGTTTAAAAATCCTGTAAAATGTATATGACTGAAACTCTTTGTTTTTATGCTCTTATTTCACAGGGTTAAGATCGAAGGTTTGGAAACGTTTTCAAATTTGAAATATGCTTTTTTTAAGACATGTTCAGTGTATTTTTAAGTTTAAGAGAGGTTTTTTACCAAACATTATGAATAACTACTGAAATAAAAGGCTTACTCATCATTAATACACATTTTTATGTTGCGTAAGCTTTGCGGTACGTTGAAATTATAATAAATTAAAACATGATAAAAACTGTTAAGTGTATTACTACATACAAAGGTAAACAAATTCAAGTTATTTGGATTGTTTTACATTCAACAATATTCACCAAAAACATGTGTTCTTTTTAAAAGAAATTAAAATCAAATCACATGTACACATGTATCTTGATATAATATTAGAAATAAAGTATAGGAAAATAGGAAAATTTCCCTGCCTGTGAACACTCAATGGTTTCACAAAGAAAAAAAAGCACAGGACAGAGAAACATAAGTCAGTGTTCAATAGCCAAAGAGAGATTTTTGTTATTCAAATCAAATCAAATTCATTTTATTGTCATAAAAATCATACAATTCATGGACAAAGTCTTGTTGTAGCTCATTACAGTAGCCAAGTCTAGTCTAAATTAAATGGTTATATATCTTGATGGGAATAACCAAATGACTATTTAGAGTTTTATTTAATTTGTTGAATTTTATAATAGCAGTGCTTCTATTTCTTGTATAATGTGGATGATTGTCTTTGTTATGTGTTAGTAGATGTGGATTTTGAAAAATGTAATTAATAGAATCGTAAATGTACAAATTTATAATAGTTTGAATTTTAAGATTTTTAAAGAGGGGTTTACAGTGTTCTAACTTATGTGACTTAGAAATCACTCTCATGGCTTTCTTCTGGAGAATTAATATGTCATTAATCTTACTAGCATTCCCCCACACAACCAACCCATATCTAAGAACAGATTGAAAAAATGCAAAATAGGCAGTTTTTACTTAATTTACATGAACACAAAAGGTGAGACGCCTTAGCAGATAAATCACTCTTGACAACCTAGTGGAAACATAATTGATATGTGACTCCCAATTTAAATGTTTATCAATACAAAATCCTAAGAATTTTACACTGTTTTCTAAATTAAGGTGAGAGGTATCATGGTCAACAGATCTTAATCCAAATAGAATATTTTGATTTTTTGATTCATTTAAATAGAAACGATTGCTCTTAAACCAATTTGATGCTTCTGAGATGGTATTTTGGGTGATACTATTCAATTTGTTTAAGTCTTTGCCAATATTAATAAATGTTGTATCATCAGCATACATAATGGTTGTAGCTGTGACTGAAAATGGCAAGTCATTAATACAAATAAGGAATAATAATGGACCAGGTATGGATCCCTGAGGGACACCGAACTTTACCATTGCTTCTTGAGACCAATTCTCACCAACACACACTTTTTGCTTTCTATTTAAAAGATAGATCTTAGAAATGAAATCGGCTTTTTTCCAAGACCGTAGTGTGTCAACTTTTTTATAAGGTCATTCATATCGACACAGTCGAAAGCCTTACTCAGGTCACACAAAGTGGCCTGAGCAAAAGCTTTTGTCTCAAATGCTCCACAGACGTCTCTCACGAGGTTATCCAAAGCTTGAAAAGTAGATCTATTTTTTCTGAAGCCAAACTGCATAGGATATAGTAAATTATTTGATTAAAAAAAATACAGATTTGCTTGTGTACCAGTGCTTCTAATAATTTACCTAAAGCAGGTATGATCGAGATCGGTCGATAGCTGCCAGGCTCGTTTTTGGGCCCTTTTTTGAAAACTGGGCAAACTCTCGATATTTTCAATTCTTCAGGAAAATAACTATCTCTTAGACAGAGGTTAAAACAAAATAAAAGAGGGGAAATTATGTGAGGGACTATTTTCTTTAAAAAATTGTTTGATATACCATATATGTCAGTGCTGTCTGAATTATTAAGATTTTTAACTGCTTTTTGAATGTCAGTACAAGTAATTGCTGCCCACTCAAAGGTTTCAAGTGGTCGATTGATATTAGATCTTTCTAACTACTCTTGAGATTTGGTAGCTAGGTTTTCTAAGTTAGTTTTGATTTTTGAGACGGATTCAATAAAAAAGTGGTTGAAGGAGTCTGGACTAATACTGGTTTGTTTTTGTTTGTGGTTGGGAATGGAGTTATTAGTGTTAATAGTTTCCCATGCTGCTCTGCATCTATTTTTTCTACTTTTAATATAATTTTCATTATATGTGTGCTTAGCCGAGATTATGGCTTGTCTGTAGTCTTAAGTTTTGTGAATTCTTGTTTCAGTTTAAAATAAGTTTTTGCTACATTATAAAGATTAATTAGATTATTCTTCATTTTGGCTAAGTCTGGGTTATACCAATTATTTCTTGTTTTGCTTAAGTTGTTTTGTTTGATTCTTTTTGGAATTTGGAAAAGTATTACAAAATTGTTGATAGTGAAAAAAAATTTTTGAAGAAGACCAATGCGTTAAAATTGTTATATTGATCAATAATTTTATTCCTATCGTATGAGGCTAATGCCATGTTAAGATTGTCTAATGATTTTTTTGGTAAGACCATTTTTAATTGATTAACGGTTGTAAGTTGGTCATTTTGAATATAGTATTGAGATAGTTTTCCCAAGTCAATCAAAATACCGCCATGATCAGAGTAGGGGAATTCCAAAAAGTTGCAAGAAAATAAACCACTAGAGCTTTTATTATTGTTTATAAAGACATTATCAAGGCAATTTTTTCCTCTTGTGGGACTTTTGTTCAGATAGTAAAAATTGTACTGCCTTAAAAGATTTTGGAGGTCGTTAGCCGGTTTATTGTTAGTTGTTACGTCAAATTTATAGTTAAAGTCTCCGCCTATCACTATGGTATAGTGAATCCAATTGGTAAAATACAGCAATAGGTTGTCCAAATTTTCTAAAAAAATTTTTGGATCACCTGCTGGTGAGTGATATACAGAAACAACAATGATGTTTAATTCGTCAATAAAAACTGCAGACCCTTCAAAATGGAACTCCGAACAAAAGCGTTTGATGTCACATGCCCTTGTCTGGAGTGAGTTATGCACCAATATTAGTGAACCCCCCTAATGTGTTCAGTCCTACTACTTGAATCTGCACAATGATAACCATTTGGAAAGGAAAAAAGTACTTCATTGATACACAGCCAATGTTCAGTTAAACAAATAATTTTAACATTGCCTAGATCAGATAAAAAACTGTCTAGGATTGAAACTTTATTTCTAAGGCCCTGGATATTTAGGACAACTATTTGCAAATTATTTATATTTACAGGGGTTATCCTATTTAAATTATATCTATGAGAGACTAGGTTACATTTACTAAATTTCCCCTTAAGTCTAAAAAATCTGATTCTTTGTTAGGTTGAGAAACTATCTGACTGTCATTTTCTACAAAATTTAAATGCTCAATATTATTTACAACACTTATTATCAACAGAACAATCTTCTTTAAAGTAAAAGGAGACTTCTTCACTACTGCTAACATCTATTGGATTTACCACAGCACTGACACAATTACTCTGCTTTAGCGCCTCACTAAATGTGAGGACGCCGGGGGTCACTTTAACTGCATCACATTCAACAGGTGTCATTGTGGTCATCAGTTGATCGTTTACTGGTTGTGGTTCAGCAGTGATGGATGAGAGGTTCTGCGAATGTGTAACCTCCTGAGACACCAAGTCAGCAGTCGCCAGGTGTGTGTCATCATTGTATGTCAATAATGGGATGTCAATTTTTGACTTGTTGAAAATTAGGTTTCTCATTTGTGCCAAGAAATCTTCATAGGATAATCCATTTCTCAAAGATCGAGAAGACTTTTCAGAATAAGAAACTATGGTGATTTTAGCATTAGTGCATTGTTGAAATTTTACTATGTTGGTGGTAAAGTGTGCTAGGTCGATTCTGTCACGAACACAGCCTATGGGAGAGCACACCAGACGTTTCAATCCATTCTGCTTGAAATGTTTGGTCAGATCACGGAAAGCAGTATCATAATCTTTGTCAGTTGGCTTTTCGTAGTATTGGTCTTTGGTGATCAGGCTATATACAGTGGCTCCATTCCCACCACCTTGAACAGCTAGGTGACTTGTGACGCATTGCGAAGTCTTGGGTCTACCAAAAAATTTCTTGAAGATAACCGCTACACCTGCCGACATGTGACGTAGGTCATAGAAGTCGGAGGAAATACTGTGGGCAAATCCTGTTGACTTACAATTTCTATAGTGAGTAATGACATCTGCCATATCTCTGTCAATTACATCAACGTTTTTGTTGATAGCCAGTTGGTTAGAATTATGACACAAGTTAACATTGTCTTTCAGGATGGCATCATTTGCTTCCTGTATCCTTTGACCATAAGAACATTGAACAAAGTCAATAATCTTGAAGGCAAGCTTTTTTTTTTACCTCTAAAGTTCAAGTGCATGCCTTGATGTGAAAAATGCTGCCTGTTAAACATGTCGAGGTCAATAATATTGACATTCCTAGAAACGAGCTCTCGGATGTAGTTGTTGATTAGAGCAATGTCATAGTGTATCACATCATTAGGTTGGACATCATAGCGAGGAGGGATGGTTGTAATACAAACGGGTCTTGAGGCACTAAGAGACTGTAGCTCGCTTTCCAATTTTTTGTAGATTATTTCTGGAGATTTCTTGGACATATCATTTGTTCCAGCTATTAAAACTATCGGCCGATGCTGAGACTTACTTGCGTGACTGTAGACATGCTGGATACCAGCACCCGGTTTCAGCAGCTCATCCACAGAGACCTTACCCCTACTGCACAGACCAACAATTTCAGGAAGTCCTCTCCCTTGACTGTCCGCATAAAGTTCAGCTTTTAAACGTATTTCATCAGGACAGCTTCCAGTTATACAATTTGCTTTTATTTTATTTCTAGTATTAGTTTTCATATTTACTGTTCCATGTTTATCCAACTTGTCTGTTTTTTGCTCTTGGTTTTGATGGTTATCTGATAGTACATCAAATTTGTTTGAGATACTGACACCTTGTACATTGTTATTATTAACGTTTCTATGCTTAACATTTCTTTTATTTTTAGCTATTTGCCAGTTCTTATCTATCGGCATGTTTTCCACACACTCTGTCCGTGGGGTTTCAACCTGGACTGTTGTCTGTTGGACTTTTAATGTGAGAGCGTTGTTCTTCTGTTTTAGGTCATTATTTTCATCTTGTAGTGACTTACACATTTTGTTATAATTATTACTAAACATTAAATCCCGTACTATGTTTTTTTCAAGTAACACATACTGATTATTATGAATCAACATTGCCAATTGAGCTCTTTTATTTATAACATCCGACTCCTTTATTTTTGGAAACATGTCCTTAAAAACATTTGAGGACAATGCACAAGTTGTTTCTGTTAGTTTTGAGACAATTAAGTCAGTCACTAGGATCATGTATATACCACAATCGTAACTATTGTTTTGTTGCGGTGCAGCTACGTTTACCATGGCTGCATTTTTTGCTGCACTAACAAAGTGTTTTTAACTTTTGTGAGAATGTCTGTGCGTATTGGATATTCATATCTTTTAAGGAATCAAAGGTGTAGAAGTTTTCATTTTTAACGTCAAATAGTAACAGACTCCAGTGAGTTCCTGTTCCTCCTACTTCTTGTATGGTTGGGGAGTTGTTAATGGGAACTATTAAAAAATCCTTATCTTGTATGTTTAATGGCTCAACTATGTCTTGATATCCAACAGATTTATTATTGCTACTGCTGTGACTGGATTCATGAGATGTATCTTAGATGTTAAGATGTTTGAATTTAGTATATCAAAATATATTTTGATCACCTCATCTGGGATCCATTTAAATTCTATAAGTGATTCACATGCTATCTGTTCTGCACTCCTTGAAGTTATTGGAACAACTTTAACTTGATTTGTTCCAACTTCCCTATTAGTTGGCAATGGTTGACTATGTTTTAGACTATTTACAGTTGAAGTTGGAGTTGAGTCGGTTGCACTGCAACGAGAAGTACTACTAATTGAGTTGGGTGTGCTATTGGTTTGGACATATGGGCAGAATGCCTCTTAATGTTTTGATTATCAGACCGTCAGAGCCAGGACAAGTCTCTTGAGATACGTCCCATCTTCCAGGATAAAGGTGGTAAATTTGAATCGTGAATTAGCACCAAGTCTCCCACATTAACATTGTTTTGAGTAGTTTTCCATTTCATTCTTCGTTGTAAGGTGTTTAAATATTCTTGGCCCCATCGTTTCCAAAAACTTTGTGTTGTAGATTGCACCAATTACCACCTGGAAAGGTGGTTAATTGGCGTGTTTCTCCAGTCGTGTCAGGTACAGCTACCAGAGGTCTGCCTATGAGAAAATGTCCTGTTGTAAGATAGTCAATTTCTGACGGATCAGACGAAAGTGGAGAGATGGATCTTGAGTTAAGGATTGCTTTGATTTTTGTTGACATGTGATAAATTCTTCGAGATTCAGAATTTGGTCACCTCAGAAATCAGAATTTCTTAATTATACATTCTTTAAGAAGTATAAAGGCGTCATTGTTAAAAAGTTATGCTTGCTTTACAAAAAAGTTTTTGTTAGTTGATAGTATTCTCCTACTGTGTATAGGGGTCGTTCTTCTAGCCAGTCTTGTAGCCCTTTCTTGAGCTTCTTCCCACCTAGGTTTTTCAGATGCTTCGGCAGAGAGTTGTATATCTTGCGTCCTTCGTATGAAGGTTTTTTACTGTATTGGGTAGTGTGGTGTTGTGGAAGTATAAAGTCTATGGCTCTTCTGGTGTTGTATGTGTGAATATCCTCCCCCTTTTCGTTTGCAGTTATATCTATATATATGACTACGGAGAGGATGTATAGACCAATGATTGTTAGAATTTTTAGGGACTTAAAGGCTTCTCTGCAGCTGACTAGTGGATTTAAACTTGCAAGCGTTCTAATAGCCTTTTTTTGAATGGTCAAAATTTTTTTAAGATTATATTCAGATGTTCCGCCCTGCACAGTCAGTCCATATCTCAGGTGAGACTCTACTAGCGCAAAATAAGCTGTTCTTTCCGTTTCTAGCCCTGCAATCCACATGATTCTTTTTATAACAGGAGAACTAGAATTAATATTTGACAAAGTACCCTCTAACGTATTAAGTGTAAACGAGCATTGGTTCAATGATGACGAAATAAAATTGTATATTCCTAATAATTTTTGCATTGCTGCATCTTACTGTAGAAAGCCACCTTACACAAGAGGTGGTCGTGCTATTTACTTAAAGAACAACTTATCTTTCAAAGAGATAGATATCTTGGATTTGACCTCTCCTTTCTTGTGTGAGGCAGTTGCAGTAAGGTTGGTTGATTTTAATTTAATAATAGTAACATTGTATCGCACACCAAACTCTAGTTTCAATTTATTTCTGGAATATTTTGAAAAATTGTTCATTACATGCATGTTCATTACATGCAAGTACCCATATGCTAAATTTGCTATATCTTGTGATTTCAATGTAAATATCCTCAATAATTCATCTGAAACCAAAAGATTTCTGGATGTCTTGAGATCGTTCAATATTTATTGCACCATCAATAGGCCTACTAGGAAAACATCTTGTCTAGATAACTATGCAACAAACATTGATAAAGAAGACCAATTAGTCTCTCTATTACCAGAAAATATATTGTCAGATCATGCAGGCATCTGGCTTAAAGCTCGTTTTCCTTCTAAAGGTAAAAATAGTACTTATAAAGAAAAACTTGTTCAATCTGTAAGATTGACAACAACAAATAGGCTAGAATTATTTCTAGATAATCTAAGTCTAGTGGACTGGTCTATACTTTATGAATTCCATGATGTTGAGTTAGCCTTCTCTTACTTTATTAATATCTTTTGTAACTGTTATAATGAAAATTGCCCTTTAATTTCTGTTAAAACCCAGTCAAGTAATAAAAGTAAAATTAAACATTGGTTTACACCTCACATTCGATCTATGCACACTTTTATGCTGTCATTGTATGA
>JAQJVL010008387.1:0-19976 GCA_035578905.1 Stictocephala bisonia
GCATCTTTGAGTTTCTATCTTGCGATCTTTGAGTATCATTCTTGCTATCTATGAGTTTAAATCTTGCGATCTTTGAGTTGTAATCTTGCCATCTTTGAGTTTCAATCTTGCGATCTTTGAGTTTCAAACTTGCTAACTTTGAGTTTCAATCTTGCGATCTTTGAGTTTCAATCTTTCGATCTATGAGTTTCAATCTAGCGATGTTTGAGTTTTACTCTTGTGATCTTTGAGATTTAATCTTGCGATCTTTGAGTTTCAATCTTGCGATCTTTGAGTTTCAATCTTTTGATCTTTGAGTTTCAAACTTGCGATCTTTGAGTTTCAATCTTGCCATCTATGAGTTTAAATCTCTCGATCTATGAGTTTTAATTTTGCCATCTTTGAGATTATATCTTGCGATCTTTGAGTTTCAGTCTTGCGATCTTTGTGTTTCAATCTTGCGATCTTTGAGTTTTAATCTTGCGATCTTTGAGTTTTAATCTTGCGATCTTTGAGTTTCAAATTTGCGATCTTTGAGTTTCAATCGCGATATCTATGAGTTTAAATATCTCGATCTTTGAGTTTTAATCTTGCCATCTTTGAGTTTCTATCTTGCGATCTTTGAGTTTCAATCTTGCGATCTTTGAGTTTTAATCTTGCGATCTTTGAGTTTTTTATCTTGCGATCTTTGAGTTTCAATCTTGCGATCTTTGAGTTTCAATCTTGCGATCTTTGAGCTTCAATCTTGCTATCTTTGAGTTTAATTCTTGCGATCTTTGAGTTTAAATCTTGCGATCTTTGAGTTTCAATCTTGCGATCTTTGAGTTTCAATCTTGCGATCTTTTAGTTTCAATCTTGCGATCTTTGAGTTTCAATCTTGCCATCTTTGAGTTTCTATCTTGCGATCTTTGAGTTTTATTCTTGCCATCTATGAGTTTAAATCTTGCGATCTTTGAGTTGTAATCCTGCCATCTTTGAGTTTTAATCTTGCGATCTTTGAGTTTCAAACTTGCTTTCTTTGAGTTTCAATCTTGCGATCTTTGAGTTTCAATCTTGCCATCTATAAGTTTAAATCTTGCGATCTTTGAGTTGTAATCTTGTCATCTTTGAGTGTTAATCTTGCGATCTTTGAGTTTCAAACTTGCGATCTTTGAGTTTTAATCTTGCGATCTTTGAGTTTTAATCTTGCGATCTTTGAGTTTTTTATCTTGCGATCTTTGAGTTGTAATCTTGCCATTTTTAAGTTTTAATCTTGCGATCTTTGAGTTTCAATCTTGCGATCTTTGAGTTTTAATCTTGCGATCTTTGAGTTTTAACCTTGCGATCTTTGAGTTTCAATCTTGCTATCTTAGAGTTTAATTCTTGCGATCTTTGAGTTTCAATCTTGCGATCTTTGAGTTTCAATCTTGCGATCTTTGAGTTTCAATCTTGCGATCTTTTAGTTTTAATCTTGCGTTCTTTGTGTTTTAATCTTGCGATCTTTGAGTTTCAAACTTGCGATCTTTGAGTTTCAATCTTGCCATCTTTGAGTTTCAATCTTTCGATGTTTGAGTTTTAATATTGCTATCTTTGAGTTTATTTCTTGCGATCTTCGAGTTATAATCTTGCGATCTTTGAGTTTCAATCTTGCGATCTGAGTTTCAATCATGCGATCTTTGAGTTTCAATCTTGCGATCTTTGAGTTTCAATCTTGCGATCTTTGAGTTTCTATCTTGTGATCTTTGAGTTTCATTCTTGCCATCTATGAGTTTAAATCTTGCGATCTTTGAGTTATAATCTTGCGATCTTTGAGTTTTAATCTTGCGATCTTTGAGTTTCAATCTTGCCATCTTTGTGTTTCAATCTTGCGATCTTTGAGTTTAAATCTTGCTATCTTTGAGTTTAATTCTTGCGATCTTTAAGTTACAATCTTGCGATCTTTGAGTTTCAATCTTGCGTTCTTTGAGTTTCAATCATGCGATCTTTGAGTTTCAATCTTGCGATCTTTGAGTTTCAATCTTGCGATCTTTGAGTTTCAATCTTGTGATCTTTGAGTTTCAATCTTGCGATCTTTGTGTTTCAAACTTGCGATCCTTGAGTTTTAATCTTGCCATCTATGAGTTTAAATCGTTTGATCTTTGAGTTGTAATCTTGTCATCTTTGAGTGTTAATCTTGCGATCTTTGAGTTTCAAACTTGCGATCTTTGAGTTTTAATCTTGCGATCTTTGAGTTTTAATCTTGCGATCTTTGAGTTTTTTATCTTGCGATCTTTGAGTTGTAATCTTGCCATTTTTAAGTTTTAATCTTGCGATCTTTGAGTTTCAATCTTGCGATCTTTGAGTTTTAATCTTGCGATCTTTGAGTTTTAACCTTGCGATCTTTGAGTTTCAATCTTGCTATCTTAGAGTTTAATTCTTGCGATCTTTGAGTTTCAATCTTGCGATCTTTGAGTTTCAATCTTGCGATCTTTGAGTTTCAATCTTGCGATCTTTTAGTTTTAATCTTGCGATCTTTGTGTTTTAATCTTGCGATCTTTGAGTTTCAAACTTGCGATCTTTGAGTTTCAATCTTGCCATCTATGAGTTTAAATCTCTCGATCTTTGAGTTTTAATCTTGCCATCTTTGAGTTTCAATCTTGCGATCTTTGAGTTTTACTCTTGTGATTTTTGAGATTTAATCTTGCGATCTTTGAGTTTCAATCTTGCCATCTTTGAGTTTCAATCTTTCGATGTTTGAGTTTTAATATTGCTATCTTTGAGTTTAATTCTTGCGATCTTCGAGTTATAATCTTGCGATCTTTGAGTTTCAATCTTGCGATCTGAGTTTCAATCATGCGATCTTTGAGTTTCAATCTTGCGATCTTTGAGTTTCAATCTTGCGATCTTTGAGTTTCTATCTTGTGATCTTTGAGTTTCATTCTTGCCATCTATGAGTTTAAATCTTGCGATCTTTGAGTTATAATCTTGCGATCTTTGAGTTTTAATCTTGCGATCTTTGAGTTTCAATCTTGCCATCTTTGTGTTTCAATCTTGCGATCTTTGAGTTTAAATCTTGCTATCTTTGAGTTTAATTCTTGCGATCTTTAAGTTACAATCTTGCGATCTTTGAGTTTCAATCTTGCGTTCTTTGAGTTTCAATCATGCGATCTTTGAGTTTCAATCTTGCGATCTTTGAGTTTCAATCTTGCGATCTTTGAGTTTCAATCTTGTGATCTTTGAGTTTCAATCTTGCGATCTTTGTGTTTCAAACTTGCGATCCTTGAGTTTTAATCTTGCCATCTATGAGTTTAAATCTTTTGATCTTTGAGTTTTAATCCTGCCATCTTTGAGTATCAATCTTGCGATCTTTGATTTTCAGTCTTGCGATCTTTGAGTTTTAATCTTACGATCTTTGAGTTTTAATCTTACGATCATTGAGTTTCAAACTTGCCATCTTTGAATTTCAATCTTGCGATCTTTGAGTTTAAGTCCTGCGATCTTTGAGTTTCAATCTTGCGATCTTTGAGTTTCACTCTTGTGATCTTTGAGTTTCAATCTTGCCATCCTTGAGTTTCAATCTTTCGATCTATAAGTTTCAATCTTGCGATCTTTGAATTTCAATCTTGCGATCTTTGAGTTTCAAAATTGGGATCTTTGACTTTAAATCTTGCCATCTTTGAGTTTCAATCTTGCAATCTTTGAGTTTCAATATTGCAATCTTTAAGTTTCAATCTTGCAATCTTTGAGTTTCAATCTTGCGATCTTTGAGTTTCAATCTTGCGATCTTTGAATTTCATTCTTGCGATCTTTGAGTTTCAATCTTGCGATCTTTGAGTTTCAATCTTGCGATCTATTAATTTTAATCTTGCGATCTTTGAGTTTTAATCTTGCGATCTTTGAGTTTTAATCTTGCCATCTTTGAGATTCAATCTTGCGATCTTTGAGTTTCAATCTTGCTATCTTTGAGTTTCAATCTTGCGATCTTTGAATTTCAATCTTGCGATCTTTGAGTTTCAATCTTAAGATCTTTGAGTTTCAATCATGCGATTTTTGAGTTTCAATCTTGCTTTCTTTGAGTTTCAATTTACCCATCTTTGAGTTTTAAAATTGCCATCTTAGAGTTTCAATCTTGCCATCTTTGAGTTTCAATCTTGCGATCTTTTAGTTTCAGTCTTGCCATATATGAGTTTAAATCTTGCGATCTTTGAGTTGTAATCTTGCCATGTTTGAGTTTCAATCTTGCGATCTTTTAGTTTCAAACTTGCTATCTTTGAGTTTCAATCTTGCGATCTTTGAGTTTCAATCTTGCCATCTATGAGTTTAAATCTTGCGATCTTTGAGTTGTAATCTTGCCATTTTTAAGTTTTAATCTTGCGATCTTTGAGTTTCAATCTTGCGATCTTTCAGTTTCAATCTTGCGTTCTTTGAGTTTCAATCTTGCGATCTTTGAGTTTCAATCTTGCGATCTTTGAGTTTCAATCTTGCGATCTTTGAGTTTTTATCTCGTGATCTTTGAGTTTCAATCTTGCCATCCTTGAGTTTCAATCTTTCGATCTATAAGTTTCAATCTTGCGATCTTTGAATTTCAATCTTGCGATCTTTGAGCTTCAAAATTGGGATCTTTGACTTTAAATCTTGCCATCTTTAAGTTTCAATCTTGCAATCTTTGATTTTCAATATTGCAATCTTTTAATTTCAATCTTGCGATCTTTGAGTTTCAATCTTGCGATCTTTGAGTTTCAATCATGCGATTTTTGAGTTTCAATCTTGCTTTCTTTGAGTTTCAATTTACCCATCTTTGAGTTTTAAAATTGCCATCTTAGAGTTTCAATCTTGCCATCTTTGAGTTTCAATCTTGTGATCTTTGAGTTTCAGTCTTGCCATCTATGAGTTTAAATCTTGCGATCTTTGAGTTGTAATCTTGCCATCTTTGAGTTTCAATCTTGCGATCTTTTAGTTTCAAACTTGCGATCTTTGAGTTTCAATCTTGCCATCTATGAGTTTAAATCTCTCGATCTTCGAGTTTCAGTCTTGCGATCATTGAGTTTCAATCTTGCGATCTTTGAGTTTTAATCTTGCGATCTTTGAGTTTTAATTTTGCGATCTTTGAGTTACAATCTTGCGATCTTTGAGTTTCAATCTTGCGATCTTTGAGTTTAAATCATGCGATCTTTGAGTTTCAATCTTGCGATCTTAGAGTTATAATCTTGCGATCTTTCAGTTTTTTATCTTGTGATCTTTGAGTTGTAATCTTGCCATTTTTAAGTTTTAATCTTGCGATCTTTGAGTTTCAATCCTGCGATCTTTGAGTTATAATCTTGTGATTTTTGAGTTTCAATCTTGCGATCTTTGAGTTTCAATCTTGCTATCTTAGAGTTTAATTCTTGCGATCTTTGAGTTTCAATCTTGCGATCTTTGAGTTTCAATCTTGCGATCTTTGAGTTTCAATCTTGCGATCTTTTAGTTTTAATCTTGCGATCTTTGAGTTTTAATCTTGCGATCTTTGAGTTTCAAACTTGCGATCTTTGAGTTTCAATCTTGCCATCTATGAGTTTAAATCTCTCGATCTTTGAGTTTTAATCTTGCCATCTTTGAGTTTCAATCTTGCGATCTTTGAGTTTTACTCTTGTGATCTTTGAGATTTAATCTTGCGATCTTTGAGTTTCAATCTTGCCATCTTTGAGTTTCAATCTTTCGATGTTTGAGTTTTAATATTGCTATCTTTGAGTTTAATTCTTGCGATCTTCGAGTTATAATCTTGCGATCTTTGAGTTTCAATCTTGCGATCTTTGAGTTTCAATCATGCGATCTTTGAGTTTCAATCTTGCGATCTTTGAGTTTCAATCTTGCGATCTTTGAGTTTCTATCTTGCGATCTTTGAGTTTCATTCTTGCCATCTATGAGTTTAAATCTTGCGATCTTTGAGTTATAATCTTGCGATCTTTGAGTTTTAATCTTGCGATCTTTGAGTTTCAATCTTGCCATCTTTGAGTTTCAATCTTGCGATCTTTGAGTTTAAATCTTGCTATCTTTGAGTTTAATTCTTGCGATCTTTAAGTTACAATCTTGCGATCTTTGAGTTTCAATCTTGCGATCTTTGAGTTTCAATCATGCGATCTTTGAGTTTCAATCTTGCGATCTTTGAGTTTCAATCTTGCGATCTTTGAGTTTCAAACTTGTGATCTTTGAGTTTCAATCTTGCGATCTTTGAGTTTCAAACTTGCGATCCTTGAGTTTTAATCTTGCCATCTATGAGTTTAAATCTTTTGATCTTTGAGTTTTAATCCTGCCATCTTTGAGTATCAATCTTGCGATCTTTGATTTTCAGTCTTGCGATCTTTGAGTTTTAATCTTGCGATCTTTGAGTTTTAATCTTACGATCATTGAGTTTCAAACTTGCCATCTTTGAATTTCAATCTTGCGATCTTTGAGTTTCAGTCCTGCGATCTTTGAGTTTCAATCTTGCGATCTTTGAGTTTCACTCTTGCGATCTTTGAGTTTCAATCTTGCGATCTTTGAGTTTCAATCTTTCGATCTATAAGTTTCAATCTTGCGATCTTTGAATTTCAATCTTGCGATCTTTGAGTTTCAAAATTGGATCTTTGACTTTAAATCTTGCCATCTTTGAGTTTCAATCTTGCAATCTTTGAGTTTCAATATTGCAATCTTTAAGTTTCAATCTTGCGATCTTTGAGTTTCAATCTTGCGATCTTTGAGTTTCAATCTTGCGATCTTTGAATTTCATTCTTGCGATCTTTGAGTTTCAATCTTGCGATCTTTGAGTTTCAATCTTGCGATCTATGAGTTTTAATCTTGCGATCTTTGAGTTTTAATCTTGCGATCTTTGAGTTTTAATCTTGCCATCTTTGAGTTTCAATCTTGCGATCTTTGAGTTTCAATCTTGCTATCTTTGAGTTTCAATCTTGCGATCTTTGAATTTCAATCTTGCGATCTTTGAGTTTCAATCTTAAGATCTTTGAGTTTCAATCATGCGATTTTTGAGTTTCAATCTTGCTTTCTTTGAGTTTCAATTTACCCATCTTTGAGTTTTAAAATTGCCATCTTAGAGTTTCAATCTTGCCATCTTTGAGTTTCAATCTTGCGATCTTTGAGTTTCAGTCTTGCCATCTATGAGTTTAAATCTTGCGATCTTTGAGTTGTAATCTTGCCATCTTTGAGTTTCAATCTTGCGATCTTTTAGTTTCAAACTTGCGATCTTTGAGTTTCAATCTTGCCATCTATGAGTTTAAATCTCTCGATCTTTGAGTTTCAGTCTTGCGATCATTGAGTTTCAATCTTGCGATCTTTGAGTTTTAATCTTGCGATCTTTGAGTTTTAATCTTGCGATCTTTGAGTTTCAATCTTGCGATCTTTGAGTTTCAATCTTGCGATCTTTGAGTTTAAATCTTGCGATCTTTGAGTTTCAATCTTGCGATCTTTGAGTTTCAATCTTGCGATCTTTGAGTTTCAATCTTGCCATCTTTGAGTTTCAATCTTGCGATCTTTGAGTTTCAATCTTGCGATCTTTGAGTTTCAATCTTGCGATCTTTGAGTTTCAATCTTGCGATCTTTGAGTTTCAATCTTGCGATCTTTGAGTTTCAATCTTGCGATCTTTGAGTTTCAATCTTGCGATCTTTGAGTTTTAATCTTGCGATCTTTGAGTTTCAATCTTGCGATCTTTGAGTTTCAATCTTGCGATCTTTGAGTTTCAATCTTGCGATCTTTGAGTTTTAAACTTGCGATCTTTGAGTTTAAATCTTGCGATCTATGAGTTATAATCTTGCGATCTTTGAGTTTCAATCTTGCGATCTGAGTTTCAATCATGCGATCTTTGAGTTTCAATCTTGCGATCTTTGAGTTTCAATCTTGCGATCTTTGAGTTTCTATCTTGTGATCTTTGAGTTTCATTCTTGCCATCTATGAGTTTAAATCTTGCGATCTTTGAGTTATAATCTTGCGATCTTTGAGTTTTAATCTTGCGATCTTTGAGTTTCAATCTTGCCATCTTTGTGTTTCAATCTTGCGATCTTTGAGTTTAAATCTTGCTATCTTTGAGTTTAATTCTTGCGATCTTTAAGTTACAATCTTGCGATCTTTGAGTTTCAATCTTGCGTTCTTTGAGTTTCAATCATGCGATCTTTGAGTTTCAATCTTGCGATCTTTGAGTTTCAATCTTGCGATCTTTGAGTTTCAATCTTGTGATCTTTGAGTTTCAATCTTGCGATCTTTGAGTTTCAAACTTGCGATCTTTGAGTTTTAATCTTGCCATCTATGAGTTTAAATCTTTTGATCTTTGAGTTTTAATCCTGCCATCTTTGAGTATCAATCTTGCGATCTTTGAGTTTCAATCTTGCGATCTTTGAGTTTCAATCTTGCGATCTTTGAGTTTCAATCTTGCGATCTTTGAGTTTCAATCTTGCGATCTTTGAGTTTCAATCTTGCGATCTTTGAGTTTAAGTCCTGCGATCTTTGAGTTTCAATCTTGCGATCTTTGAGTTTCAATCTTGCGATCTTTGAGTTTCAATCTTGCGATCTTTGAGTTTCAATCTTGCGATCTTTGAGTTTCAATCTTGCGATCTTTGAGTTTCAATCTTGCGATCTTTGAGTTTCAAAATTGGGATCTTTGAGTTTAAATCTTGCCATCTTTGAGTTTCAATCTTGCAATCTTTGAGTTTCAATATTGCAATCTTTGAGTTTTAATCTTGCGATCTTTGAGTTTCAATCTTGCGATCTTTGAGTTTCAATCTTGCGATCTTTGAATTTCATTCTTGCGATCTTTGAGTTTCAATCTTGCGATCTTTGAGTTTCAATCTTGCGATCTATGAGTTTTAATCTTGCGATCTTTGAGTTTTAATCTTGCGATCTTTGAGTTTCAATCTTGCCATCTTTGAGTTTCAATCTTGCGATCTTTGAGTTTCAATCTTGCTATCTTTGAGTTTCAATCTTGCGATCTTTGAATTTCAATCTTGCGATCTTTGAGTTTCAATCTTAAGATCTTTGAGTTTCAATCATGCGATTTTTGAGTTTCAATCTTGCTTTCTTTGAGTTTCAATTTACCCATCTTTGAGTTTTAAAATTGCCATCTTAGAGTTTCAATCTTGCCATCTTTGAGTTTCAATCTTGCGATCTTTGAGTTTCAGTCTTGCCATCTATGAGTTTAAATCTTGCGATCTTTGAGTTGTAATCTTGCCATCTTTGAGTTTCAATCTTGCGATCTTTTAGTTTCAAACTTGCGATCTTTGAGTTTCAATCTTGCCATCTATGAGTTTAAATCTCTCGATCTTTGAGTTTCAGTCTTGCGATCATTGAGTTTCAATCTTGCGATCTTTGAGTTTTAATCTTGCGATCTTTGAGTTTTAATCTTGCGATCTTTGAGTTACAATCTTGCGATCTTTGAGTTTCAATCTTGCGATCTTTGAGTTTAAATCATGCGATCTTTGAGTTTCAATCTTGCGATCTTTGAGTTATAATCTTGCGATCTTTGAGTTTTAATCTTGCGATCTTTGAGTTTCAATCTTGCGATCTTTGAGTTTCAATCTTGCGATCTTTGAGTTTCAATCTTGCGATCTTTGAGTTTAATTCTTGCGATCTTTGAGTTTCAATCTTGCGATCTTTGAGTTTCAATCTTGCGATCTTTGAGTTTCAATCTTGCGATCTTTGAGTTTCAATCTTGCGATCTTTGAGTTTCAATCTTGCGATCTTTGAGTTTCAATCTTGCGATCTTTGAGTTTCAATCTTGCGATCTTTGAGTTTCAATCTTGCGATCTATGAGTTTTAAACTTGCGATCTTTGAGTTTCAATCTTGCCATCTATGAGTTTAAATCTTTTGATCTTTGAGTTTTAATCTTGCCATCTTTGAGTTTCAATCTTGCGATCTTTGATTTTCAGTCTTGCGATCTTTGAGTTTCAATCTTGCGATCTTTGAGTTTTAATCTTGCGATCATTGAGTTTCAAACTTGCCATCTTTGAGTTTCAATCTTGCGATCTTTGAGTTTCAGTCCTGCGATCTTTGAGTTTCAATCTTGCGATCTTTGAGTTTCAATCTTGCGATCTTTGAGTTTCAATCTTGCGATCTTTGAGTTTCAATCTTGCTGATCTTTGAGTTTCAATCTTGCTATCTTTGAGTTTCAAAATTGGGATCTTTGAGTTTCAATCTTGCGATCTTTGAGTTTCAATCTTGCGATCTTTGAGTTTCAATATTGCGATCTTTGAGTTTCAATCTTGCGATCTTTGAGTTTCAATCTTGCGATCTTTGAGTTTCAATCTTGCGATCTTTGAGATTTCAATCTTGCGATCTTTGAGTTTCAATCTTGCGATCTTTGAGTTTCAATCTTGCGATCTATGAGTTTAAATCTTGCGATCTTTGAGTTGTAATCTTGCGATCTTTGAGTTTCAATCTTGCCATCTTTGAGTTTCAATCTTGCGATCTTTGAGTTTCAATCTTGCCATCTTTGAGTTTAAATCTTGCGATCTTTGAGTTTCAATCTTGCGATCTTTGAGTTTCAATCTTGCGATCTTTGAGTTTTAATCTTGCGATCTTTGAGTTTCAATCTTGCGATCTTTGAGTTTCAATCTTGCGATCTTTGAGTTTCAATCTTGCGATCTTTGAGTTTCAATCTTGCCATCTTTGAGTTTCAATCTTGCGATCTTTGAGTATCAATCTTGCGATCTTTGAGTTTCAATCTTGCGATCTTTGAGTTTAATCTTGTGATATTTGAGTTTCAATCTTGCGATCTTTGAGTTTCAATCTTGCGATCTTTGAGTTTCAATCTTGCGATCTTTGAGTTTAAATCTTGCGATATTTGAGTTTCAATATTGCGATCTTTGAGTTTCAATCTTGCGATCTTTGAGTTTCAATCTTGCGATCTTTGAGTTTCAATCTTGCGATCTTTGAGTTTCAATCTTGCGATCTTTGAGTTTCAATCTTGCGATCTTTGAGTTTCAATCTTGCGATCTTTGAGTTTCAATCTTGCGATCTTTGAGTTTCAATCTTGCGATCTTTGAGTTTCAATCTTGCGATCTTTGAGTTTTAATCTTGCCATCTTTGAGTTTCAATCTTGCGATCTTTGAGTTTCAATCATGCGATCTTTGAGTTTCAATCTTGCGATCTTTGAGTTTTAATCTTGCAATCTTTGAGTTTCAAACTTGCGATCTTTGAGTTTCAATCTTGCGATCTTTGAGTTTCAATCTTGCGATCTTTGAGTTTCAATCTTGCGATCTTTGAGTTTCAATCTTGCGATCTTTGAGTTTCAATCTTGCGATCTTTGAGTTTTAATCTTGCTGATCTTTGAGTTTCAATCTTGCGATCTTTGAGTTTCAATCTTGCGATCTATGAGTTTAAATCTCTGCGATCTTTGAGTTTTCAATCTTGCGATCTTTGAGTTTCAATCTTGCGATCTTTGAGTTTCAATCTTGCGATCTTTGAGTTTCAATCTTGCGATCTTTGAGTTTCAATCTTGAGATCTTTGAGTTTCAATCTTGCCATCTTTGAGGTTCAGTCTTGCCATCTTTGAGTTTCAATCTTGAAATCTTTGATTTTCAATCTTGCCATTTTTTAATTTTAATCTTGCGATCTTTGAGTTTCAATCTTGCCGATCTTTGAGTTTCAATCTTGCGATCTTTGAGTTTCAATCTTGCGATCTTTGAGTTTAATCTTGCGATCTTTGAGTTTCAATCTTGCGATCTTTGAGTTTCATTCTTGCGATCTTTGAGTTTCAATCTTGCGATCTTTGAGTTTTCAATCTTGCGATCTTTGAGTTTCAATCTTGCGATCTTTGAGTTTCAATCTTGCGATCTTTGAGTTTTCAATCTTGCGATCTTTGAGTTTCAATCTTGCGATCTTTGAGTTTCAAACTTGCGATCTTTGAGTTTCAATCTTGCGATCTTTGAGTTTCAATCTTGCGATCTTTGAGTTTCAATCTTGCGATCTTTGAGTTTCAATCTTGCGATTCTTTCAGTTATAATCTTGCGATCTTTGAGTTTCAATCTTGCAATCTGAGTTTCAATCTTGCGATCTTTGAGTTTCAATCTTGCGATCTTTGAGTTTCAATCTTGCGATCTTTGAGTTTCTATCTTGTGATCTTTGAGTTTCATTCTTAGCCATCTATGAGTTTAAATCTTGCGATCTTTGAGTTATAATCTTGCGATCTTTGAGTTTTAATCTTGCGATCTTTGAGTTTCAATCTTGCCATCTTTGTGTTTCAATCTTGCGATCTTTGAGTTTAAATCTTGCTATCTTGAGTTTAATTCTTGCGATCTTTTAGTTACAATCTTGCGATCTTTGAGTTTCACTCTTGCGATCTTTGAGTTTCAATCTTGCGATCTTTTGAGTTTCAATCTTGTGATCTTTGAGTTTCAATCTTGCGATCTTTGTGTTTCAAACTTGCGATTCCTTGAGTTTTATCTTGCGATCTATGAGTTTAAATCTTTTGATCGTTTGAGTTTAAATCCTGCCATCTTTGAGTATCAATCTTGCGATCTTTGAGTTTCAATCTTGCGATCTTTGAGTTTCGATCTTACGATCTTTGAGTTTCAATCTTGCGATCATTGAGTTTTCAATCTTGCGATCTTTGAGTTTTCAATCTTGCGATCTTTGAGTTTCAAGTCTTGCTATCTTTGAGTTTCAATCTTAGCCGATCTTTGAGTTTAACATTGTCGATCTTTGAGTTTCAATCTTGCCGATCCTTGAGTTTCAATCTTTCGATCTTTAAGTTTCAATCTTGCCGATCTTTGAGTTTCAATCTTGCGATCTTTGAGTTTAATCTTGCCGATCTTTGAGTTTCAATCTTGCGATCTTTGAGTTTCAATCTTGCGATCTTTGAGTTTCAATCTTGCGATCTTTGAGTTTCAATCTTGCGATCTTTGAGTTTCAATCTTGCGATCTTTGAGTTTCAATCTTGCGATCTTTGAGTTTTCAATCTTGCGATCTTTGAGTTTTCAATCTTGCGATCTTTGAGTTTCAATCTTGCGATCTTTGAGTTTCAATCTTGCTATCTTTGAGTTTCAATCTTGCGATCTATGAGTTTAAACTTGCGATCCTTTGAGTTTCAATCTTGCCATCTATGAGTTTAAATCTTTTGATCTTTGAGTTTAATCTTGCCATCTTTGAGTTTCAATCTTGCGATCTTTGAGTTTCAAGGTCTTGCGATCTTTGAGTTTCAATCTTGCGATCTTTGAGTTTAATCTTGCAATCTGTAAGTTTCAAACTTGCGATCTTTGAGTTTCAATCTTGCGATCTTTGAGTTTCCAGTCCTGCGATCTTTGAGTTTCAATCTTGCGATCTTTGCGTTTCACTCTTGCAATCTTTGAGTTTTAAATCTTGCGATCTTTGAGTTTTTAGTTGTGATCTTTGAGTTTCAATCTTGCGATCCTTGAGTTTCAATCTTTCGATCTATGAGTTTTAATCTTGCGATCTTTGAGTTTTACTATTGTGATCTTTGAGTTTAATCTTGCGATCTTTGAGTTTCAATCTTGCCGATCTTTGAGTTTCAATCTTGCGATCTTTGAGTTTCAATCTTGCCGATCTATGAGTTTTAATCTTTCGATCTTTGAGTTTCAATCTTGCTATCTTTGAGTTTCAATCTTGCGATCTTTGAGTTTCAATCTTGGCTATCTTTGAGTTTAATCTTGCGATCTTTGAGTTACAATCTTGCGATCTTTTGAGTTTCAATCTTGCGATCTTTGAGTTTCAATCATGCGATCTTTGAGTTTCAATCTTGCGATCTTTGAGTTTCAATCTTGCGATCTTTGAGTTTCAATCTTGCGATCTTTGAGTTTCAATCTTGTGATCTTTGAGTTTCAATCTTGCGATCTATGAGTTTTAAACTTGCGATCTTTGTGTTTCAATCTTGCGATCCTTGAGTTTAAATCTTGTGATTCTTTGAGTTTTAATCTTGCCGATCTTTGAGTTTCAATCTTGCGATCTTTGAGTTTCAGTCTTGCGATCTTTGAGTTTCAATCTTGCGATCTTTGAGTTTTAATCTTGCAATCATTAAGTTTCAAACTTGCCATCTTTGAGTTTCAATCTTGCGATCTTTGAGTTTCAGTCCTGCGATCATTGAGTTTCAATCTTGCGATCTTTGAGTTTCAATCTTGCGATCTATGAGTTTTAATCTTGCGATCTTTGAGTTTTAATCTTGTGATCTTTTAATTTTCAATCTTGCGATCTTTGAGTTCAAAATTGGGATCTTTGACTTTAAATCTTGCCATCTTTGAGTTTCAATCTTGCAATCTTTGAGTTTCAATATTGCGATCTTTTAAATTTCAATCTTGCGATCCTTTGAGTTTCAATCTTGCGATCTTTGAGTTTCAATCTTGCGATCTTGAATTTCATTCTTGCGATCTTTGAGTTTTCAATCTTGCGATCTTTGAGTTTCAATCTTGCGATCTATGAGTTTTAATCTTGCGATCTTTGAGTTTAATCTTGCGATCTTTGAGTTTCAATCTTGCCGATCTTTGAGTTTCAATCTTGCGATCTTTGAGTTTCAATCTTGCTATCTTTTGAGTTTTCAATCTTGCGATCTTTGAATTTCAATCTGGCGATCTTTGAGTTTAAACCTCCCTCTTTGAGTTCAATCTGCGATCTTTGATTTTCAATCTTGCATCTTAGTTTTAATCTTCATCTTTGAGTTTTAAATCCAATCTTAAATTTAATCTCATTTAATTTCAATCTTGCGATCTTGAGTTTCAAATTCATCTTGAGTTTAATCTTCGACTTAAATCTTGCCATCTTTGAGTTCACCAAACCTTAGCAATTCATCTTAAGTTCAATCGCATCTTTTAACAATTTTTCACTTTATTCAATCTTGCCCATCTTTGAGTTTCAATCTTGCGATCTTTTAGTTTTCAATCTTCGATCTTTGAATTTCAATCTTGCGACTTTGAGTTTCAAAAACTTGCGACTTTGAGTTTCAAACTTGCGATCTCATAGTTTAATCTGCGATTTTTGAGTTAAACTTGCGACTTTGAAATTTCAATCTTGCCATCCCTTTTAGTTTCAATCTCGATCTTTGAGTTTCAATCTTGCATCTTTGAGTTCAATCTTGCCCATCTTGAATTCCACTTGCGATCTTTGAGTTTCAATCTTTAAGACTTTGAGTTTTAATCATGCGATTATTTCAAACTTTCTTTTTAGTTTCAATTTAAACATCTTGAGTTTAAAATTGCCATCTTTAGTTTCAATCTTCCATCTTTGAGTTTCAAAATCACTTGCACTTGAGTTTCAGATCTTGCCATCTTGAGTTAAATCTTGCGTCTTTGAGTTGTAATCTTGCCATCCTTGAGTTCAATTTTCATCTTTAGTTTCAAATCTTGCGATCTTTTAGTTTCAATCTTGCATCTTTGAGTTTAATCTCTTCGATCTTGAGTTCAATCTTGCCATCTTTGAGTTTCATCTTGCGACTTTGAGTTTTCAATCTTGCATCTTTGAATTTAATTTTGCGATCTTTGAGTTCAAATCTTTGCGATTCTTTGAGTTTCAATCTTGCGAATTTTGATTTTCAACTTTCGATCTTGAGTTTAAACTTGCGATTTGAGTTTAAATCTTTCGATCTTATTTTAATCTTTCGATCTTTGAGTTTAATCTTCCATCTTGAGTTTCCCAATCTTGCGATCTTTGAGTTTCAATTGACTTGGTTAATCTTTCGAGATTTCAATCTTGCGATCTTTGAGGGTTTTTTAATCTTTCCAATCTAATTTCAATCGCGATCTTTGAGTTCAATTTTTGATCTTGAGTTTCCAATCCGCGACTTTAGTTTCAATCTTGCATCTTTGGTTTCATCTTGATCTTGAGTTTAATCTTGCATCTTGAGTTTAAACTTGCAATCTTTGAGTTTCAATCTTTCCCTCCCATGAAGTTTAATCTTTCGATCTTTAGTTTTAATCTTGCAAACTTTGAGTTCAATCTCACTTGAGTTAGTTGGATCTTTGAGTTTCAATCTTGCATCTTGATTTAACGCAATTTTTGTTAAAACTTGCCATCTTGATTCAATCTTGCGATCTTTGAGTTTCAATTCTCCATCATGATTAATCTTCGATCTTTGAGTTCAATCTTGCGATCATTAGTTTTCAATCTTGCGATCTTTGAGTTTTAATCTTTTGATCTTTAGTTCAATCTTGCGATCCTTTGAGTTTTAAACTTCGATCTTGATTTCAAATCTTGCCATCTTTAGTTTAAATCTTGCTGATCTTTGAGTTTAATTTGCCATCTTTGAGTTTTCAACTTCGATCTTTGAGTTTCAAATCTTGCGATCTTGAGTTCAAATCTTCGACTTTGAGTTTAATCTTGGCATCTTGAGTTTTAATCTTGCGATCTTTGAGTTCAATCCTTTCGATCCATTTAGTTTAACTCGACTTTGATTTCAATTTCGATTAGAGTTTAATCTTTGCATCTTTGAGTTTAATTGCGATCTTTTAGTTTCAATTACTACTTGGATTAATCCCTTTGGGGAATTTAATCTTTTCGATCTTGAGTTTCAATCTTGACAAACATCCTTTAGTTCAATCTTCCTTTTGAGTTTAATTTCCCATCTATTTTTAAATTCCATCTAGCAATCTTCACGAGTTCAAATCTTGCGATCTTGAGTTTCAATCTTGACGATTCCCAAACTCAATCTATTTAACTTCCACTTTGAGTTTTTCTTCACATTTAATATTGCCATCTTTGAGATTTCAACCATCTTATTTAATTTTTATCTTTTGATTTAAAACTTGCGATCATTTAAGATGATTTCAATCTTGCCATCTTAATTTCAAACACTTAGTTCAATCCCAACTTAAATCGATCACATATGCGATCATAAAACTTGCGATCCTTGTGTATTCTTTTCCATCATGAAATTAAACTTTGTTTTTGACAATCACAATCCTTTGATTTCAATCTCGATCTTAATTTTATTTGCGATCTTTATTTTCATCTTGCACTTTGATTTTAAATCTTCAAACTTAGTCCAAATTATTTGATTCATCTTCAAACTTGAGATCCCCGATCTTTAGTTTAATTTTTGGTCTTCCCAAACTCTTCTTGATTTAAATCTTATCTTTGATTTCATCTTCTGCTTTTATCAATTTGCATCCTTGGTTCAATTCGATCTTATAACTTGCTATCTTGAGTTTACTTTGTGAAACTTTGAGTTAATCGCGACATTCAAACCCTTCATCTTATTTCAATCTCATTATAGTTTCAAATTTCATCTTTGAGTTTCAATTCTTGCGATCTTGGTATAATCCTTATTTTTAGTTTAATTCCTTTTGAGTTTCATTTGCGATCTTGAGTTTCAATCTGCGATTTTTGAGTTTAATCTTGCGATCTTTGAGTTTTAATTTGCGATCTTAGTTCAAACTTGCCATCTTTGAGTTTCAATCTTCGATCTTGAGTTAATCTGCATCTTGAATTTCAATCTTGCCGATCTTTTAGTTCAATCTTTGCATCTTGAGTTTCAATTGCGAATCATTTGAAAAGTTTAATCTTGGGGATCTTAATTTCAATCTTGCGATCTTTGAGTTTCAAAATTGGATCTTTGACTTTAAATCTTGCCATCTTGAGTTAATCTTGAATCTTGACAATATAAGTTTAATTGGAATATTCTTCGATCTTTGAAATTTTCAATCGCCATTCTTGATTTTCATTCTTGCGATCTTTGATTTCAATCTGCAACTTTGAGTTTTAATCTTCAATCTTGAGTTAAATCTTCGACCTTTGAGTTTTAAAAAATTCCATCTTTGAATTTCAATCTTTCATCTTGAGTTTCAATCTGCGATCTTTGAGTTTCAATCTTGCGATTCTTTGGTTTCAATTTGCGAATCTTTGAGTTTCAAAACTTGATCCTTTGAAGTTTCAATCTTAGATCTATAGTTTATCTTTCGATTTTTGAATTTCAAACTTGCCTCTTTGAGTTTCAATCTTTTGATCTTTGATTTTCAATCTTGCATCTTTGAAGTTTCAATCTTGCGATCTTTGAATTTCATTCTTGCGATCTTTGAGTTTCAATCTGCGATCTTTGAGTTTTAATCTTGCATCTTTATTAACTTGCCATCTTTATCTTTGCGATCTTTGAGTTTAATCTTTCGATCTTTGAGTTTAATCTTCGATCTTTTAGTTTCAATCTTGCGATCTTTGAGTTTCTCGATCTTGAGTTAATCTTGGCGGATCTTTGAGTTTCAATCTTGCCATCTTGAATTTCAATCTTGCGATCTTTGAGTTCAATCTGGATCTTGAGTTCAAACCGATCGAGTTTCGACTTGAGTTTAAATCTTTCCTCTTTTATTTTTAATTTCATTTTAAGTTTTAACTTCCATCTTGAGTTTCAATTTGCGAACTTAGAGTTTCAACTTGCCATCTTTGAGTTTCAATCTTCATCTTTGATTTCACTTGGATCTGTTTAACTTGCGATCTTTGAGTTTAATCTTGCGATCTTTGATTTCATCTTGCATCTTTGAGTTTCAATCTTGCGATCTTTGAGTTTCACTTGCGATCTTTGAGTTTAATCTTGCGACTTTGAGTTTTAATTTCGATCTTTGAGTTTCAATCTTGCCATCTTTGATTTCAATCTTGCGATCTTTGAGTTTTAATCTTGCATCTTTTAGTTTTAATTTGCGATCTTTGAAATTTAAATCTTGCGATCTTTGAGTTTCAATCTTGCATCTTTGAGTTTTAATCTTTCATTTTGAGTTTCAATCTTGCATCTTTTTAGTTTAATCTTGCGATCTTTAGTTATTGGTTTTAAATCTTGCGATTTGGTTTCAATCTTGCCAAACTTTTAGTTTCAATCTTGCGATCTTTGAGTTTTTATTTTGATCTTGAGTTTAAATTTTCATCTTTTGTTAACTTCATCTTTAGTTTAATCTGCATCTTTGAGTTTCAATCTTGAGATCTTGGGTTTCAATCTTGCTATCTTTGAGTTCAATCTTGCGATCTTTGGTTTCAATTTGCGATCTTTGGGGTTTTAATCTTTCGATCTTTGAGTTTCAATCTTGCATCTTTGAGTTTCAATCTTGCGATCTTTGATTTCAATCTTGCGATCTTTGAGTTTTCAACTTGGATCTTTGAGTTTCATCTTGCCATCTATGAGTTTTAACTTGCATCTTTGAGTTCATCTTGCATCTATGAGTTTAAATCTTTGTTTTAGTTTTATCTTCCATCTTTTAGTTTCAATCTTGCATCTTTGAGTTTCAGTCTTGCGATCTTTGAAATTTTTAATCTTGCGATCTTTGAGGGTTTTAATTTTTGCAATCATAAGTTCAACTTGCCATCTTTGAGTTTCAATCTTGCGATCTTTGAGTTTCAGTCCTGCGATCATTGAGTTTCAATCTTGCGATCTTTGAGTTTCAATCTTGCGATCTATGAGTTTTACTACTGTGATCTTTGAGATTTAATCTTGCGATCTTTGAGTTTCAATCTTGCCATCTTTGAGTTTCAATCTTGCGATCTTTGAGTTTCAATCTTGTGATCATTGAGTTTCAATCTTGCGATCTATGAGTTTTAAACTTGCGATCTTTGAGTTTCAATCTTGCCATCTTTGAGTTTTAATCTTGCAATCATTAAGTTTCAAACTTGCCATCTTTAAATTTCAATCTTGCGATCTTTGAGTTTCAGTCCTGCGATCATTGAGTTTCAATCTTGCGATCTTTGAGTTTCAATCTTGCGATCTATGAGTTTTAATCTTGCGATCTTTGAGTTTTAATCTTGCGATCTTTGAGTTTCAATATTGCGATCTTTGAGTTTCAATCTTGCGATCTTTGAGTTTCAATCTTGTGATCTTTGAGTTTCAATCTTGCGATCTATGAGTTTTAAACTTGCGATCTTTGAGTTTCAATCTTGCCATCTATGAATTTAAATCTTTTGATCTTTGAGTTTTAATCTTGCCATCTTTGAGTTTCAATCTTGCGATCTTTGAGTTTAAGTCTTGCGATCTTTGAGTTTCAATCTTGCGATCTTTGAGTTTTAATCTTGCAATCAGTAAGTTTCAAACTTGCGATCTTTGAGTTTCAATCTTGCGATCTTTGAGTTTCAGTCCTGCGATCTTTGAGTTTCAATCTTGCG
>JAQJVL010008388.1:0-19976 GCA_035578905.1 Stictocephala bisonia
ACCGTCATTGTTCTCCGTATTTATTACACAAAAAATTTAAATCACCTTCTTAAAAATAATATTGCACTAAATTCCATTCGAGTAATTCGCAAATTTGTTGCCTTATGGTTGAATGCCAAGAGTGAAAGTCATGTTTGCCGGTCGGCCGACATGCTCGTGACGACATGCTCGTGCCGTGACCGACATGTCCGACTCGTGCAAGCTACCCGAGCTTTTTACTAATAAATCACCTACATGTATATTGCCAAAACTGATCGCCCTGCTATTTCACTCAAAAAAAAATTATTTAATTTTAATTCCGAACGCTCTGCTACCAATTGCGGCGGGACGGTAAGCTAAGCTACCAATTGCGGGGAAATGCGAAACGCGAAAAGCGGAAGCTATTTAATTTGCGGCTGGAAGGGCCGATTAATTCAATTAAAAGACGATTCAATGCGCGTTAATTAAAATGAGTGAGTTGAATAACTAGTAATTAAGTATCAGAGGCCGTGTGAGAATATCACTGGATAATTGGCTTCGCCGTTTCCGCCGCGTTAGGAAACGCGTGGGCTGATAAAATAGTGTTGGCCGCGTGAGTGCTAAATGACGCTCCCTAACAAATCACAACCAGCTTTGATCAGCACTAAGAGTGATCTACCTTAAGGGTAATATAATTACAGGATAATTGATACATTAAATGGAATTGTGAAATAACTGGTTGGCTGCGATCCCCTCGTGCCCTAGAGTTTCCTATCCCTACATTAACTGACTGATTTAATCCTACCCAGCAGAACTACTCCCCCCCCCCTTAATGGTTAATTTAGCCTAACCGACACATATTAGATTTTAACTAGTTTAGATATTCTTAAACTAGGCACTTAGCTGACGAGTGAGCGGCCTTGCTGGCGCTGGTCCTGGCGACGACACTGTCCGGCAACGACTCCGTACTACTGGCCACGACTCCGTACGCCGCACCGTTCCCAGATCGCCGCGCATGCGCACGCGATAGTTTCCTCTTTCACCACGGGTGGCGCTCGCCACAGCCTTTTATACCAAACACCTGCAACGGCATTCCCACCAGCGTCAGAAGGCCAAGTTCAACAAATTGCTGCGGCCCTATTGACACGACTCCTGCTCCTGCAAGGCAGACACCATCATGAAGTTGCCTTTGTACTAACAATGCTATCGGATTATCCACAACTCCCAGCAAAGCTTGCAGCCGCAGTCTACCAAAGGGCAAACCTCCTGTTTCTCGCTACGCACTACGGATGGCAGTTATCAGCCAGCCTCGCAGCTACACCGGCGGTAGGGATTCTACCACCAGGATTCCAACTTCCAGCAGCCACCAGACGTCCACAAACCAGACGACAAAACTACTATGCATACGCTGAACCGGAGCCGCCACCCAGACAAGCAACTGCCAGAGGCCAGGGACGCTCCAGACCGCCACGAGGCCGCCGACCCTAATTTAAGTATACTTATATAAATATTCAATTATTAATAATTATTTTTTCTTTAATATTCAGTTTCAATCACTATTCCTATGACTTGGTTATGCTTTCCTTTGTCCATGTTTAGTTTGTCCTACTCTAGAATTAAGCCATTGTCTTTGTTTAAAAGTTTTTTCTTTATATTAACCTGCCTCTGCATTGTAACCATTTTAAATTAAATGCAATCATGTCGCCACCCCCTTCTGGGGGGCGGCATGGTGGCCGTCCTTTTGCCACTTCGGTCGCTCTCGCGCGCGCTGGCGCGGGTGCACCTCTACGCTTTTCCTTCTCTCGAGGGACCTGCGTGGAGGTGGGCCGTAGCGCCAGTCGTGACAGAGTGACTGAAGGGGACGGTACACAACAACAGTGTTGTTGTGTCTTGCCTGCTCCGATGTTTTCACCGCACTGACGCCCGGCCCAGCCGCACTCGACCTCCTGTGGGTTCAGGAAGGCCGGGTACGGCTGCACCGCGCGCCAGCGCAGGCCACGAAGGAGGCGAGAAAGAGCAAGACACTAGGGGTGTTGCCAGAAGGGCAACTACCCCTGTTTAAAATTTTATTATTGAAACATTTTGTAAATACATGGTAGGAGGGTCAAGCATGGCCCTTATTATTAAAAGTCTTAATTAAGGATAAATTACATGCTATAAGTGTTGCCGCCCCAGTGGTCTAAGAGGTGGGTTCGTTGTGGAAGGTTATGGAGATTGTGCAATACCCTGCGTGAGATGGCGTCGGCAGGGTTGTCTCTTGATGGGATGTAGCGGTTGTCAAAGGTGTTCCCTCGTCTGCGTTGAAGCATGGATAGAAAGAGGCGTCGTAGCGTGTGTTTGCGGAAAGTGGCCCCCTTTCCCGTAGTCAATGCATAGAGGACAGCGGAGTTGTCTGTCCATAAAGTAATGTGAGTGTCCGTCACCTGTTCACACGCCCAAATGAGACCATGGAGTGCGGCCGCCATCTCCGCCGTTGATATCTCCTCACTTCGTAGAAAAGCCCTGGCCATGGATTGGTTTAGCGCGGGGATGTAGGCTGCTATGCTATGGGGTGTTGCGTCGGTGTATAGGTCTATGGTCAAAACAGGGGGTCGGAGGTCATGTGGGCGCAAGAGATCGAAGTCCTTCAGTAATCCCTGGATTACTGAAGGACTTCGATCTCTTGCGTCGTTTTCCATCGTCCCCACCCCGGTCCTTTGGATCCGGCGTGGGGACGATGGAAAATTCCAGCTGACTTTCCTGTTGACTCTTGTCACACGCTATTTTGTCTTATCTTTTGTTGACTGTTGTGTCTCAGGCGTTCCCACATGTTTACGATTATGTTTCTTAGAAAGGACCCCACCCATTTCTTCCTTTGTAACAAAGGAAGATTGTATTTTGTTTGGGACAGATATTTCTGTTTCCTTTTCTATCTAACTAGTGATTAACTCCGACAATTCTCGAATATAATTTGAACATTCGTTATTTATTCTAATTAAATATATTCTTTTCTTTAATACAATAATTTATTATTTATTTGAATTAATTAATTTATTTTGTCAATTTGGTGGACCCGTTACAGTACCCCCCGATTTTTTGCGATGTGTGAGTAACGCGAGTCAAAAAATCTATCTTCAAACACGATTCGCCAAATTGTCAGTTGTTCCTTAGATAAGTTCCAGCTTTATAATATTTATTCTATCTAGAATAAATTGAACCTATCAACTAACATACAATTCAATATCAAATTACATATTACCTATCATGTAGACAATATATCATGATTCCCAATCAAATGCTAAAAAGTCAATAATTCATAAAAACAACATTATTTAAATCATCACTACAAGTCAATAGATTACAATTCAACAAATTACAAAGTCATTACTTAAAGTCAATTATTTATAAATAAAAATTTAATAAATCATTACATTCTACATAGTTATTTATAAAAAGTCAATAATTCAAAAATTAAAGTCATCAGACTACAATTCAACAAATTAAAAAATCGTCAATTAGAAATTTAACAATTCATAAATCAAAAATTTAATAGCTCATCGCATTGTACATGATTATTAATAAAAAGTTAATTAAGTTATAATTTCCTCTTAAATACTAAATGATTCACATATAATTCACATATAATCATGAATCAAAAACAATTATACACAAATCAAAATTCACAAATCAAAATCAATACTTCATAAATTCAACATCATCAATTAAATATTATACATCATCTAAAATTATACAAGTTCCCAGTTAAAATCAACGATCCATTCCATAATACACCGTCATTAATCAAAAATACACAGGTCATGTATCAATATCAATAAAATACAAATCAACAATCACTAAGTCACAATTTAAAAATTAATTAATCCTCAACTCATTTACCATCATCAGAATTCAATATCATCATCAAAATCATATAACTACTAATCACAATTACATGTTATACAATTTATTAATTCATAAATGAATCATCATTTATTTATTTAAACATTTCATTCATCATCCTACATTAACCTATCATTCATTTTGTCAATACTCTGTCAAATTTTTCAAATAAATTCTCAACCCTTTAAACCATCTTAAAATTCCAAAATCCTTTTTCATCCCTTTATCCATATATAAATTCTAAAATCCTTTTCCATCCCTTTATCCATTTTTAAATTCCAAAATCCTTTTTCATCCCTTTATCCATATTTAAATTCCAAAATCCTTTTTCAACCCTTTATCCATCTTAAAATTCTTCAAATACATTTTCAACCCTTAAACCTTCTTTAAATGCTTAAGTCCATTATCAACCCTTAAACCTTCCTTAAATGCTTAAATCCATTATCAACCCTTAAACCTTCCTTAAATTATCAAATCATTCATCAATCATTGAACAATCTTCACATAAATTCTCAGTCCTTAACAAGTCATCAAATTATTAAATACATTCTCATATCAATACATCACTATATTTTAACACATATCATCAATCCTTAATTAAATCTTAACATTTGTCCTTAATCTTTTTAGATTAATGGGTCATTAAAACTTCATACATATTATTGATCATTAAACAAATAATCAATTCTTAAAATTGTACATCATTAACTATTAAGTTATTTCATTAAAATTAATAATCAAAATCAATGAGTTATCAAATCCTATATCAATACAAGTACAATTTGAATTATGTTTTTAATAAACAACAGATACATTATATTAGTCTTTGTCATTGATGCAAGTTATTATTATTAGTTATTATTTTATAGTTAATCATAAAAAATATTTCAATCATTTCAAGAGAGTTAAATTATTATTTGAATCAATATTTATATGTTACATATTGTTCAAGAATACAATTGTTATTTTTGTTTTTTTATTATCAATGTTTCATCATCAATATATTAGTCATATTTTTATTTTATTATTCATGAGTTACAATTTATTTGTTAATTATAATTATATTTCAAAATATATAAACATGATATTTTGTTTGAGTATTTTTTAAAATTTATTTTAAGTGTTATATAGAATATTAACTTTCTTTAATGGTTGTTATTTATTTTGAATATAACTTGAAGGTGTTCACGTGGAAATTTCGCACTGGGTTATATCCATGTATACCAAACTTTTTAAAGTCAATTACCAGAGTCAACTTCTGGATATGATTGATTCACCAGTTGGTTTTAAGAGAATACGAAGCACGAAATGACGTGGAAGTTCCATATGCACAAAGAATAGTTTGTTCATCACACAGTGGCCTAGAGTGTGGCTGGACAGTCTGGAGCGCAGTAGGTTGGCAGTGCTGCGTCAGTGAGGCAAGAATGTAACTAACATGCTCCTTAGATGATTGATCCATAACACTGTGGCTCTCGAGTGTGGACTAGGGGCCATGGAGTGCAGTAGGTTGGTAGTGCTGCGTCAGTGGGGTAGGAAGTAATCTGACTTGCTCCTGATATAGCTGTTCCATAACGCCGTGGGTCAAGAGTGTGAACAAGGGTCTGATGGTCCTGGAGCGCATTTAAGGATAGTTGTTCTACAACGCCGTGGAAGTAGAGAGTGGACTAGGGGTTCTGGAGGTCCTGGAGCGCATAAGGTTGGTGTATCTGCGTCAGTGGGGTAGGAATGTAACTGACATGCTCCTTGGATGGTTGATCCATAACACTGTGGCTCCCGAGTGTGGACTAGGGGTGTTGGAGGATCAGGGGAGTCGTGGCCAGGGAAGTTGATGTGTCTTCCCTGGCCAAAAGGTCCTGGTAACCCGTTGAACCGCTTTAGTGCTGTTGGCTGCCATCTTGTTTTGTAGTGAGGTTTGAGGGGTTGGGGTCTGCTGGCCATAAGGTCCGGGTAACCCGTTGAACCACTTTGGTGCTGTTCTTCCTCTACTGCTTTTGTCCATGTTGTGGAAAGAAGTAGAATCACCTATCATCTGATCTTCCTTGTTCACCACTGTTAATTGGTTTCCTTGGTTATTCTTCAAGTGTCTATTCAGTCATCTATGTGTATATGTGTGTTTTTGTGTATTATACTTTTACTTCAATCATGTTTATATATTTATTAGTATTACTATAATGGCTTATTTATAATTTATTACATTTATCATATTCAAAAGTTGTACATTAATCTTTTATGGTTATTCATCAACAATGTTGCAAAGTAAATTATTATTTCAATTTGTAGTTTCTTTTATTTCAATTAATAATTCCTGTTATTCAATGTTTACCTCAATGACTATTTAGACATTTACTAACAAAGGTTACAATCAGATTTACTATCTCTCAACTTCCTCCTTCAATATTGTATCTTAAAGTTACTAATCTATTGGTGTCTGCAACATGACTTTTGTAAATGGGGAATTGCCATGCTGCAGATCACTTTAAGCTTTGTCTTTAGACGCTATTGTCAAGGCTGACCACACCTGAAACTGTAAAACTGTGCCATTGTGTGATTAATAGAGTACTTGGCGTTAAGAATTTTGAATTTAGAGGTTTAATTGGAATCGAATCGTACTGCTATTAACCACTGGCTGCTCTCCTTCATCAATATTCTTAAAATGATTACAAATCATTTAAGTTTATCAGAATACACATGTTGTATATTATTGAATCATCTCAAAATTATTATAAGCAAGTTACAATAACTATGTATGACAATACAACTCTTCTACATCATATCAAATTACATTATTCATTATGTGATTATTTGGTTCACTGTTAGCATAGACATATACAAGTTATAATGACAAAATATCTTTTCGCCATTTTCATACATTTCATTATAACATACATGTTACTTTATATCATAGTTACATTCAAAGTATGGACATTGACAAGTTATACCAACACATTGTTACAAGAAGTTTCCTTCAATTATCTTGATTTCATATACATATCATATTTATATCATTGTTACATTTCATATATGGACATAGTCAAGTTTTTAAAAACAAAAGTTTACACAAAAGAATTTCTATACATCTTGTGTTTTTACATTTCTCACATGGTCATTAACATCATATTGTTTCAGCCATCTATTATTTATTATTTTGATATTCCTAAGTATCTTTCATTTAAATAGTGAGTTATTTTTTTAAATTGTTTTAAAATTGAATATTTATATTAGGAGTGGTTTAATTATTCTTTTTGTATATATTTTTTAAGTTGTGTTACATTATATGTTCCTATTGTATCTCCTGTTTCTATTTCACTGACCACATAGGCATTTTCCATTTTTATTGCTGTCACTTTATAGGGTCCTTTATAAAATAGAAAGAATTTTTTTATCTTTTTCTCAAGTAGGTCTGAGTGAAAATGTGTTTTTACTAAAACAAGATCATCTAATTTATATGCTATTGGTTTTATTTTATTATCATGTTTTTGTTTTCTTTTGAGTGCTTTCTTTTCTATTTTATCTCTTACCAAAATTACTTTGTGTGCATGATCAAATTTTTTATTTTCTGGAAACTGGATTATTTTATTTATTATATTATCATACTTTTTTCCAAACATTATTTCAAAAGGGATTTCCTCTGTTACATCATGAACAGAATGATTTAAACAGTGCTCAATAAAGTCAATCAGATTTGCCCAAGCTGTGTGTTTTTCATTACAATAAATATGCAGTATTTTTCCTATCTCGCTGTTTACACGTTCAGTGGGATTAGACTGTGGATGATATACTGAGCTGTGAATAGTTTTAATGTTTTTGTTATGTAGTGTGTTGTACCAGAGTGCACTTGTAAACTGTGTACCGTGGTCACTTAGGATTGATTCTACATTACCTACTAATGGTATATACTCATTAATGATTTTATTTAGTAGTGTCCTAGTGTTGGCCTTCTTTACTGGATATAGTTTTATAAATTTTGAAAATACATCTACTATTACAAAAATGTATTTTACCCCCCCTCTACTAGTGGGTAATTCTCCTACTAAATCTACTGAAATCAATTCTTTGACTCTATTAGGAATGATTGGCTTTAAGTTTCCTATTTGTTTTTTATTGGATGGTTTTGCTTTCTGACATATGTCACAACTTTTTAATTGTTTTTTTATAGTTTTTTCCATTTTTGGAAAGATACAATACTCTTTTAGTATAGTAAAGATTTTATGACCCCCCAAATGTCCAAACTTAAGATGGGTGTTTTCAATTAATTCTTTCAATAAACTATTTGGTATACATACTCTATATTCACCCCCCCGTTAATAAGCCTCTTTGAAAAAGTATGTTATTGTGAGTTAAGTAATTATTTTTTATTTTTATTTCCTGATTGTTTTCAAGTTTATCAAGTATTTTGCCATAGAATGTATCTTCTTGTTGGTGTTTATCTAGATCTTTGAATATATTCTTAAATACTTTATCTGGCACATCTACATTTAATTTATTTGTTAAAACCTTTAAGTTATATTTTTCTTTGTTTTCCTGACATTCATTATTGTTTGTTCTGGAAAGTATGTCTGCTGGTATGTTATTTTTTCCTTTAACGTACTGTATTGTTAAATTATATTCTTTACAAGTAAACGTCACACAACACAAATTTATTACAATATAAGCACAAAATGCACAAATATACTACAATACAAGCACAAAATGCACAAATATTATGGTGATCGATTTCGGTGAACCACGCTCACCTTCCTCAGACCAGAGGGATTCACAAAAGAATGGAAAACGGTGTTCAACAACTCAATTTATAGGCCTATGATCACGTGACCCCATTGGCTGGAATCGTCAAAATGGCGGCTGCTGTGATATTATTGGTTAATTCCTATTGTCTGTTACTTCTCTTCTTTTATAGAGAAGTAGGAATTAACCAATAATATCACAGCAGCCGCCATTTTGACGATTCCAGCCAATGGGGTCACGTGATCATAGGCCTATAAATTGAGTTGTTGAACACCGTTTTCCATTCTTTTGTGAATCCCTCTGGTCTGAGGAAGGTGAGCGTGGTTCACCGAAATCGATCACCATAATATTTGTGCATTTTGTGCTTATATTGTAATAAATTTGTGTTGTGTGACGTTTACTTGTAATGTATATGTACCAACACGTATTATGCTAATTAAAAAACTATTATATTCTTGTAATACAAGGCTCCATCTTAACAAACGACCATGAGTTTACTTACAACTTTTCAGAAATGATAAAGCTCTGTGGTCAGATCTAATAATAATTTCAAAATGACCTATCAAGTAACTTCTAAATTTCTTGCATGCAAATACTATTGCTAATAACTCTTTTTCTGTCACACTATAGGATTTTTCTATTTCAAGTAGTGACCTACTTCCAAAATAAATTACTTCCTCTTCATTGTTATCATTTATCTGGTAAAGAATGGCTGATACACAAATGTCAGATGCATCTGTATTTATGTAAAAAGGTTTATTCCAGTTGGGATGATGTAAAAGTACTGAGTTTAAAAATGCATTTTTTATTTCATTAAAAGTTTCATTTTCTTTAGGGCCCCATTTCCATGCTTTTTTAGAACTAAGGATATGACTAAATTTACTAGTTAGATTTGCATAACCTTTTTGGAATTGTCTATAGTAATTGCATAACCCCAAAAAACTTTGTAATTCTTTCAATCCCCTTGGAGCTCTAAAGTTTCTTATTTTTTCCATTTTTTCTTCATCCATTTTTATTCCCTCTTCACTTAAAATGAATCCTAAAAACTTAACTTCCTTTTTTAGGAATTGTGATTTTTTAAGTTTAATAGTGACACCTCCTTCTCTCAACTTTGTTAGTACCCTATCTATGTGTTCTATATGTTGTTCAAAAGAGTCATTACTTGTGATTAATAAGTCATCTACATATTGAGTTAAAAATTCAGAAAATTCATTACCTAAAACTTTTTGTAATGCTTTAGTAAAGAGAGCAGTGCTTACTTTGAGTCCAAATGGAACTCTTTTAAACTGGTAATTTTTCCTCCAAAAGTAAAAGCAACATATTTTCTTGATTCTTGGTCAAGTTTCACTTGCCAAAATCCTTGTGATAAATCTAAAACTGTAAAATATTTTGCACCTATGAATTTTTGAAATATTTCCTCTGTTAGTTCAGTACTTTGTCTATCTGCTATAAGGTATTGATTTAGTTTTCGGCTATCTAAACAAGCTCTTATGGTCAGGTCCTTTTTTATTACACATACTAAAGGATTAGAGTATGGACTACTTGATGCTTCTATTATATCTAATTTTAACATTCTTTCTAACTCTGCTTCAACTGCTTTTCTTTTATTAAAAGGTACCGGATATGGTTTTCCTATAAATGGTACGTCACATTTAACATTAAGTTTGGCTACACGGTTTTTAATACAACCAGGATTGTCTGAGAATACTAATTTGTTTTTTATTAAAACCTTTTTCAACATTTCAATCTGTTCTTTATTTTGAAATTTAGTTTCACTAACTATTTCATGTATTTTTGTATTTATTTGTTTTTCAAAGTTATTTTCATTATTTATTATATCTGATGTTTTCATTTGTTTTGCTTCATCTTGAGTATTTATGTTTATTTTATTTATTATTATGTCCCTATTTATATCCGAGTCTTTGTGCAACTGCTCAGTTGGTATTAAGTTGTATGTTTTGTCAGGTTGGTCATTATTTATTATATTTATTAATTCATTAGTTATGTTATTTAATTCTTTTTTACTTTCATAACATGTAATGTGTCCTACTTGTATTATTCTTAGTCCGTTTACCATGTTTAATTTATTTCTTGGAACAAATGGTACTATTAATCTTTTGTCATCTATTTTAAGTTCTAAACACTTCCTTTCAAAATCTTTTTTAGCTAGCTTTTCAATAAAACAGTCACATCCTAAAATGATTCCTGCTTGAATCTCTTTCACTACTAAACATGTTATTGGAATTATTTGACTATTTATTTCAAAGTCTATTTGTACTTGATAATTTATTTTCTTTGACCTGACTCCAGTGACTCCTATAATTTGTAAATTGCTAACTGGTAATTGAGGTATTTGATAGTCTACATTGTTTTTTATGTCTTCATAAATATCCTGACTAATAATTGTCCCCTCTGATCCTGAGTCTACTATACATCTGTATTCTTTATGACCTATTTTTACATTTATCTCTGGGAGGAAATGAGTTAACCCTTTAATAGGCATTTCATGAAAATTATTTTCATTTGTTAGTTCATTATTTAGATCCTCATGTAAAAATATTTCATTAGTATTTACTTTGATTTTATTTTCTTGATCTGATTTTATTTGTTCCACAAAGTTATTTATTATCCCTTGAATAATACAAAATCCTTTTTTATTTAAATGAACAAGGTCAGGTTTTTTACGGCCCCTTGAGAAAATCTCCTTTTCAAATAAGTCCATGTTGCATCTATTTTTAAATTCTCTGTCCATGAATGCATTAGATATGTTTATTACCCTAATGTTTTTATCATTGTTTAGAGAGGTTATAAAGTCATTAAATACATTTAGTTTATGAAAATGGAAAGCATCATTTTTTGCTAGCTTTGGGATAGGTGGTAGTGTTAATAAAATTAATTCTTTATTCCAGCTATCTAATTCTTGTATCATGGTTTTATATTCATTGATTATGTATTTAATTGGTACTCCTTGTAAGAAATCATTTGTACCTATCATTATAATAAGTTTGTTATTTAAGTTATCTTTATTCAGTGTGAGTTCCTTTCTTAATTCAGGGATATTTTGGCCACTAACACAGAGTCCTATTCTTCTTTTATTTGACACAAACACTGGTATTTTATTTAACATATTTTGAGCAAACCTGCTTAACTGACTATCTCCGATTAATTCATAATTTAAAAATATTGGTTTGTCTACTATCTGTTCAATACTGCATTTATACTGTTTACTTTCATTAGGCCTATGTGTGTTTGTGTGTTGCTGTAGTTGTCAATCATTTCTGACCTCTTCCCTACTGTTATTGTAACTATTACCCTGTCCTCTATTTGAGCCTCTATAATTTCCTCTGAAATTACCTCTATGGTTTCCTCTCCTATCATTATTATTTTCCCTGTATCTATAACCCTCTTTGTTTTCTCTTACTTCACTGTGATTATTATTAACTGTGTTATCACTAGTATATGTTTTAGTGTTGAATGTCTGTTGTTATAGTCATATTGTACTCTGGATGACCTACTGTTAGATTCAAACTGTGTTTTTCCTACATTATTTAATTGCTTTAAATAAGTCTCTAAGTCATCCCCATTCTGAATGTGGTTAGCTGTCGCCACTGATGCACTAATTCCTATTGGTAGGTGTCGTGATATGAAACTAAGAAAAGTGTTCATGTTTAGTTTGTGGTCTAGAAAACATGATATGTTATAATATTCCATTATGTAATTTACCATATCATCTCTGTTCATATCATAATTTCCACCCCCCATCAATTTGTTTTCAAACTCTTTCTGCTTGTCTATGCCCCAATATTTATTCCGAAATTCACTTTCGAATTCAAAAAAGTTGTTCCATTTATCAAGTCTGTTTCTTATCCATACACTAGCTTCCCCTTTAAGTGTTTCATGATAAATAATATTTGACAGTCCCATTGATCCTCTGATAGATCTACAAATTTTTTAGCAAATTTAATAAATGTCATCGGATGACATTTGTTTGAGTCTGGATAGAAGTCTACTAAATATAGTTCCGCACTGGTGCTAGAGATTGTTTTATTGTTTGTAGTGTTTTGTTTTGTTTTAATATTGTCATTAACAACAACAACCTTGTCTGGTGTTATGTCTACTGTGTTGGTATGATTTGTATTACTGTTAGATCTTACTACAAATTCTTCTCTGTTTGTCAGCATAGTGTCTGTTTTGTCATTGACTGCTTTTATTTTTTCATTTATGTTATCTTTAAAGTCATTTATTTTGCACTCAAAGTTATTGCTGTAAAGTGTTAAAGTTTTTTCTACTCTTTCATCTATCCTAGTGTACAGATGTCCTATCTGTTCTTCTACCCTGTCATTCATTCTACCTATTTGGTTATCTACCTCACTAATTACATTTGTTATTTTAACATTTAACTCTATGCATTTATCTAGCAATGTTTTGTTTATCTCACTCAGTTTATTTTCTACGTCATTTATTTTTACTATCTGTTCTTTGTCTTTGTTATTTATTTCATCCCTGATTTTGTTTTCTTGGGTTTTAATTTCTTCATTGAAATCTGTTTTTATTTGTTCTACTTGTTTATCTAACTTATTCTCAAGTTGATTTACATCTCTCCTAAACTCATTATTTATTTCTCTAAGTTTAGTTTCAAGGTTAATGTTTATTTCATTAATTTTAACCTCATTTTGGTCTAATCTTTCACTTATCTTATCAAATTTAGCTTCTAGTTTAGCTTCTAGTTTAGCATTAGTCTCATTATTCATTTTTACTAAATTATCATATTTAGTGTTCATACTGTGACATTCAGAGTGGTCTCCATTCTGGGAACCGGTGATGCGGAAGTAATGGATGGGTCGCTGACCACCTGCCCTGCTTGTTTACAACCTTTGGGGCACAATGGCTTACGCATGAATGCCCCTTTACCTCTTCAATGAACTTCTAGAATCTTCTGGGTTGACGAGCCAGCTCTGTCATGGAACTTCGGACGCAGGGGAATTCGAGAAGCTTCTGGATAGAGACCTGCAGGTGATATATACGGCCCGGATACCAGCGCTAGTCAGTCAGTCAGTCAGTCAGTGAGTCTACAGCCTACAGCCCAGGTGTTTGCGGCGACAGTGAGACAGTTCTACAGTGCGAGTGAAGTGTCCGTGTATAGTGAAGTGGTCTACGGAGAAGTTACCGGTGAGTGGTTCGTTGTGGGGATCAACGAAGGAGCATTGCGGTACTTGTGGACGACTTCTGAAGGGACACTGAAGAAACTGTGAGTGAACTGTTAGCATTGGACTGTAGGTAGTAGGGAAGCTAGTAGAGTCACTATTGCTAGTAGTACAGACACTATTGAATATTAGTAGATAATCTAGAAAAGCCACTTTAAAGAGCTAGGAATTGTAATTAAAAGAAGAGAATTTAGTAAAGTCACTTTGCAATTAGTAATTGTAATTGATTGCCATTTATTGATGCCATCTAAGATTGTAAATATAAATTAGTTTAACTGTAATAGTAGGCCTAATAGTAAATTGTACTTTTCTCAATAGTTAAAGTTAAGGAATTAATCCATTTAATTATAATAAGTTAATTTTTTATATTCAATAAAATTAGTAATTGTTTAGTATATCGTGTTGCTCATTTGTAAAACCCACATAGCTATTAATTATTTATAAATTAGGACGTAAAAACGTCACAATACTTGTATTCATTTTTAATAACATGTCCATTATATTGGACAATGTATCTTCCCTATCTACTCCTGGCCCATTGTTTTCAGTTTAATTTTTATTTAAATTAGACTCCCTGATGACACTCAGAGAGGTATCTGAATCCTCGGAATCCAATTCCGAGTTCTGGACTATGTCTACATCAGCCATGATTATCTTTTAGAATTCAATAAATTCAAAAATATTACTTTAAACAATTTTTTTTTACTCAATTGAATTTAAATTAAAAAGGAATATATTTTTTAGTTTTTTAATACATTTGCTTTTTCAAATATATTTAAATATATCTAATTCATTATTGGTATCATACAGCCCCACATGATCGGCGCCAATTTGTAACAACGTGCTTTTTACGCCGTTACACTTATTTGATATTTTCAATTAATTTAATAAAATTAATTAAATTAGAATGATTGATTGATTTTAATAATTGATCACCACTTTTAGTGACAATCTGTAATGTACTACATTTATGAGGTTGTTAAATTAATTTGATTATTCTTTTTATATTTTATTTTCTAAATAATAAAATTTAATTAAATTCAAAGCATGATTATATAAAAAAAAATATATCTCAGGGTCTTAAACAGGTAATTTGGTGAGGCTATATGATACAATAAATCAAGACAGTTTTTATTTTACAAGATTATTTTAATTACATATTTTCAAAAATCCTTTTCTAAGTTCATTTAAAATATGATAATAAGAATTCAAAAATTAAATTTATTTCATTTAGTGGAGGTATGTTAAAAGTTACAATCTTAAACTAAGTGTAAAGCTGCACTTATCTGTAAACATTTTTAAAGATGAGTCCCACTTATTGTCTCGAGTCCGATTTATTCTTTGTCTTGAATGACTACTTAAATTACCGCACAGCATATATCTTGAAAAGAAAACTTGTTTTAAGTCACCACATATTAATTAATTTTACTAATTTACTAATTAATATAACTATGACCACGCGGTCTCAAAAGTTCATCCTACAAAACATCTTGTTGCCAGGACTGATGGTCTTAGACTGGGGAGAGTTGCGTCTCTTAACCGTCGGGCTTGTGTCCTCTCCCCTACCCTTTCTTCCGGTACAATTTGTCATTTGCGTTGGAGAGTTTTGGCAATTTCCGCTTGCACCACGAGGTTGCTGTCCGACAGCTACTGTCATCCACGGATATATTCTCAACTAGATGCAACGTTCTGATTGGTTCCCTTCAGGAATCGTCCACTAAGTCGTTTCTGGTTCGTTTAATTTACTTAGATCCGGGGTGGGGACGATCGTAACCTTTTTAGTCGGGATCGTCTGGCTCGAAGTCATCCAGTTGAGAGTTATCCGATATATCACTGAGGTCAACACTGGCACTATCACTGGGCACTTCTTCAGGGTCGTCAGGAACTGGTGTGGGGGGATGATCGTCATCTTCCCAAGTGTCGAAACCCCACGGGGCCGTGTGCAGTCTGAGGTCCTGGAACAGTTGTTGCAGAAGGTCTTGTGGATTCGGGGCGTTTATGTCCTCTTCATCATCGGTCGGGGCAGGGTTGAACGAAGACCAGAAGTACGTTAGTGATGTCTGTACTGCATTATGCAATGTGGCATATACAGTGTCCGAATTCGAGGGTGAATTCTTTCCCACCGCCGGAGTGCCGGCACAGGAGGAAGTGGGGAGCTGCGGTGTATCTGTTGTGGAACCGGTAAGTTTGCTCCACGTGGCCTGGTAAGCGTGAAGGTCTATGTCGCCTAATCTCCTTCTTCTATGTTTGTAACCCATCTTAGAAGAGTCCCATCTTAGAAGACACTGGAATGCTGACTTTTTTCTTTTGCCTCCAGATTTTGTGCTAGCAGCACTACAGACAGAGCAGTTTTTTTTCTCTACCTTCAGGAATTTGTTGTAAATATTTGTTTGGACTGTTATCTGCACCAGCAAACATAGCGGTTGGCGTTCCTGCACCTCGTCCAGTAATGGTTGGTGAATTTTGATCAGTTCTGTTTCTCAGCCATTCTGTTAGTTCTTCTACTATTGAAACCATAAAGTCCAACCTATCAATGGGTTTAGTAGTATTTTCTTTATATAATATATAACAATTCAACATCATCCTACCGATGATGTTGAAAGTTACTTTTTTCCAAGCTTTTGTTGTTCGCCTTTCTTCTAGGTATTGATAAAGCATCAGGTCAGATACATCTATTCCACCCATGTAGTCATTGTAGTTACGGATCATAGTTGGTTTGTTTGTAATTTTCATATAATTTCCACGCCTTTTGGTTCTTTGTTCGCTGCCGGCCTTAGCATCGGTTGACAAAAGTAACACTCTAGTGATTTCTGTGACTTTTTTCTCTGAATCCTAGCATCAATAATTCATTACTTCTGAGATATTTTTTCTGACCTACTGAAAATTTCTCTAGCATAGACTTGGGAATAACTTTCCTTATTTTGTTCAAGGTTCCAGTGAGAAATGTTCCCTTTTCATACAAATGTTTAGCTAAATGAATTGAATTGAAAATATTATCAATAAAGAGATGATATCCCTTATTCAACAATCCACACATGTCTAACAATTTTGTGACAACATAAAACCCTAGGCCATTGTTTCTTGTTGTATCATCTTTCCCATTTATGGGAGCCCCTTTATAAACAAAAAATCTTAAACAATAGTGAGTCATGGAGTCACAAATTGACCACAACTTAACTCCCCATCTGTGATTTTTTTTTGTATATATTGAAGTAGTTGTGTGTGGTTTTTTGTGGCAATCATACTTTCATCTATGGATATAAATTTATTAGAGGTAAAGTGATATTTAGTTATCCTATTGAAGTGATCAATTAGTGGTTGAAATCTGCTGCATGGGTCATATCCTGGTTGTCCAGGTTTGGGAATGTTTATTGTGTCCATAAGATGAAAAAAAGTTAAAATGTTTTGAAAGCGAGTGCGGCAAAACATTTGCCTAAACCAAGGACTGCTCTGACTAGATAGTGTGTTCCTAATGTGATAATCTAGGTTTTTTGTTTATACCCATATTGAGAAGTACTGCTATAAACGCATCAGTAGTAATCTTTTTCTAATTTCTCAAAACACTGTTTTCAGATAATCTGTCATTGTTTTCATCTAAAAATCTGCTAGCATATAAATTTGTGTATTTTGTAAAGTCCTGAATAAGTGAGAGGGTAAAAAATAGTCTAAAATAGGCTATAGGCTTTGAATTCAAAGGTAGGCAATGCTTTACACCTGGCAGTTCGTTATAAGTTAAAATATGTATATGACCGGGATCATTTTCCTCATCAACCTCATTCCATTGAATGTTACCAATTTGTAAAGTATCATGTAAATTGTCTCTAGGCCTTTCCATGTTATTATGAGGCCTATTTGAAGATCGGGGTCGACCTACAGGTCTAGTTGTAGGCCTAGTACTAGTATAGTTTGTTGTGTTGTCAAATCCATTTCATCGTCATCATCTCCACTCTCGTTTGAAAAACTAAATAACCAAGGCCGTTTACTATTATTAGTAATATTTAGATTTAGCAAACCTGACGTAGATGGCCCATTCATAAGATATGGGTCAAAGGTAGGGTCCTCATCGGTGTCATCAATAACAGAACTGTCACTATCGTCTGATAAAAAAACTATCACTTAGATTTTCTTCATCTAACAAACAACGAACAGTCTTCTCGCTCACTGGCGATCTTGAACGCTTCATTTTTAAAAAGAAAACACTGACATAACTACACTCACTAATACTATAACCAAACAAAGCAAGCGAACAATGTAATAAAACGAATACGCACAGACAGACGACTGACTGACGCTGCCAGTGACCGCGCGCCGACAGCGAAACAAAACAAACAGCTGACTTTGACAACGACTTCTAAATTAGTCGGTATCACAGAGAACAAAGTATAAATAAATATATATAAATATATATATATTTGTAATCTATGTTTATTTGTGATTAATTTCATATTATACACGATTGCATTTACTGTCCAATTAAAATTTTAAAAAAAATCGCAACGTCCTGATATCCGGACGTTAGCATTTCTCGACCGTCTGGCCCACGTCCTGTAAATACGTGCTTTTTATGCCGTTACACTTATTTGATATTTTCAATTAATTTAATAAAATTAATTAAATTAGAATGATTGATTTTAATAATTGATCACCACTTTTAGTGACAATCTGTAATGTACTACCTTTATGAGGTTGTTACATTAATTTGATTATTCTTTTTATATTTTATTTTCTAAATAATAAAATTTAATTTAATTCAAAGCATGATTATATCAAAAAAATATATCTCAGGGTCTTAAACGGGTAATTCGGTGAGGCTATATGATACAATAAATCAAGACAGTTTTTATTTTACAAGATTATTTTAATTACATATTTTCAAAAATCCTTTTCTAAGTTCATTTAAAATATGATAATAAGAATTCAAAAATTAAATTTATTTCATTTAGTGGAGGTATGTTAAAAGTTACAATCTTAAACTAAGTGTAAAGCTGCACTTATCTGTAAACATTTTTAAAGATGAGTCCCACTTATTGTCTCGAGTCCGATTTATTCTTTGTCTTGAATGACTACTTAAATTACCGCACAGCATATATCTTGAAAAGAAAACTTGTTTTAAGTCACCACATATTAATTAATTTTACTAATTTACTAATTAATATAACTATGACCACGCGGTCTCAAAAGTTCATCCTACAAAACATCTTGTTGCCAGGACTGATGGTCTTAGACTGGGGAGAGTTGCGTCTCTTAACCGTCGGGCTTGTGTCCTCTCCCCTACCCTTTCTTCCGGTACAATTTGTCATTTGCGTTGGAGAGTTTTGGCAATTTCCGCTTGCACCACGAGGTTGCTGTCCGACAGCTACCGCCATCCACGGATATATTCTCAACTATATGCAACGTTCTGATTGGTTCCCTTCAGGAATCGTCCACTAAGTCGTTTCTGGTTCGTTTAATTTACTTGGTTCCGGGGTGGGGACGATGGAAAATTCCAGCTGACTTTCCTGTTGACTCTTGTCACACGCTATTTTGTCTTATCTTTTGTTGACTGTTGTGTCTCAGGCGTTCCCACATGTTTACGATTATGTTTCTTAGAAAGGACCCCACCCATTTCTTCCTTTGTAACAAAGGAAGATTGTATTTTGTTTGGGACAGATATTTCTGTTTCCTTTTCTATCTAACTAGTGATTAACTCCGACAATTCTCGAATATAATTTGAACATTCGTTATTTATTCTAATTAAATATATTCTTTTCTTTAATACAATAATTTATTATTTATTTGAATTAATTAATTTATTTTGTCAATTTGGTGGACCCGTTACAGTCCGGATATCCGGACGTTAGTATTTCTTGACCGACCAGCCCACGTCCGGATATCATGACGTTAGTACGGAAAGGGTTAAAAAACATGAAGAAAAAGATTCATCTGAAGAAGAATTTTTGTATGATGAACTTATTAACGAATTCGAAAATACTATTAGCAAACAATCAAAACCCATTAGTGAAAAGACCTCAAATATAACTTTAAAACCGAGTTTAGGAAACAGACCTCCTACGATTGTCAAGGCCGGTATAATAAAAATTAATAACTTGCCAGCTGATCTAAAAACAATAGCTTCGTCAGGACAGCAACCGCCCAATAGCAAAATTAATGAATCCTATGCTCCAAAGAGACCCAACGGACCACAGGCAGACTGTCCAGTACCGTCAAAAA
>JAQJVL010008389.1:0-19921 GCA_035578905.1 Stictocephala bisonia
GACTAAACGCATGAATTGTTATGACTAAATAAAAAATGAACAAATTATAATATGATCAATCAGCTAAAATGTTTTTTTCAAAAATATGAAAATTCTCACAGTATATGGACAATACATTTACTACATAACTTTATTCACAGTGAAAACCCAACAGAAATTAGTAATTTTTTTCAAATACAAAATTATAATATAAGAAATAAGTAGTGTAAAACGCGGGTTCTGGGAGACCTTTTGACCTCTGTTATCAGTGTTATCACCACGTGTTGACCCCAGAGGTCAACTTTACTATTGTTTACAACTGATAATCAGCAAGGTCGTTGACCTTTCATTGATAATCACCACGTGGTGACCTTGAAGGTCAAGTTTACTACGAGCACGTGGACCCCCCGCGACGTTGTCGTAGGTCAGTGTTGTTTTGGTGTGACGTCATGCCGTTTTCGCGCTCTTTTTTCTGTCAGTAGTACACACATACTATTGTTTACTACAAGCACGTGGACCCCCCGCGATGACGTTGTCCTAGGTCAGTGTTGTTTTGGTGTGACGTAACGCCGTATTTATTAAAATTAATTGTATTTATTTGAATTGCTGGCAAAAAGTGTGGAATACCGGAGCCGGGATCGATCCTAGAACCTTCCGTTTGTGAAACGGAGTCGATACCACCGCAGCACAGTGACACACCCGAGAGGGTAACGTAAGTAGCGGCAGAAGAACGTGTGTGACGTCCGCCGCCGCCTCGAGCCAGATGCATTTATACTATATGAAATGTATATATTTTTTTTCTCCCAATAATTCGTATTTAATATAGTATTACTGTCGAAAAAAAAAAAAACAATTCAGTTTCTCTTTATACTATATAAAATGTACCAACTGTTTTTTTTTTCACAGTGTTACCAACTCGCACGATTAATTGTCAAAAAAAATATATGTCAGTGCTACCAACTCACACGATTTATTACATTATACTATAATAAATACATATACGATTATTAAATTATACTATATTAAATACAAATACGATTATTAAATTATACTATATTAAATACAAACGCGTTTTTCGGTGTTACAGTAATATTATTTTAATTCGTTATCCTTTTATATCCTTTTCAGTTGCGAATAAATACGTTAAAACAGTCGTCAAGTATTAGGAGAACAGAATTTGGCAAGATCTCTGAACACAGCCATTGATATCATGAGCGCGCTATCATATCGCTTGACCTCAGGGTCAGGCGGCGCGCTCTTTATCAGCCCGCTGGTGCACGACTTTTCTTGGCAACAATTACGCTTCCTCTTCACTTCTGCTAGCCTAATACTGTATTTATTTTAAAACCTCTAAAATCGCTCACCTGAGCTAAACAAGGTATCATATGTTTAAATAAAATTAATTGAAGGATTGTTCTTAACCAGTCAACGTCTTTTTTTTCCCCTGATTTAATCCTATAAAGAGTATTTATATTATAGTACCTACATATAGTAGATGATATTCATATAATAATTAATATTTATATTTTTGAAAACTCTATGAAAAAGGTTATGCTTTAATTAAAGTGTATTTTTTTTTCTCGTTACACGGTATACAGTATTAATGTGAATTATAATAGTAATATTTTGTATTTTATATAGTATTAATTTGTTCTGACCGTTTAACAAATGAACCAGAGGTTTTTTTCTTGTTGTTGTATAGTTTTCATAACAGCTGATTTTTTTTTACAACAGCTGATGTATCTTCTGCTACCAGAGAACTCTTTGTATACGAGAAAATTTTCTAAGTCTAATTTTGCTGATGCAATATTTCATCATCTGTACTTTGAGTTTGGATCTTGACCAACACGCGGCCTAACACGTGTGCACGCGGTCGGACACATGTTCAATTGACGTCATTTACTGAGTATAAATACACCAAGATTTCAAGCACGCAGTATCTGCAGTTGTTTCAAGTTCTAGAGACCAACGGCCCCAACGTCTTTTCCGGAACCTCTAGACTTGAACAACCTGATCATTGGCTGTAGCAGATATTGAATCTGGTGAGTAAATGATTTAGATTTCCCAATTTATTAGCATTATTAGTTATGAACAGTAACTATTTTATATTATTCTCTAACATCATTTTCAATTAATATTTTAACAAAATAATCATTATACTCTTTATGAAAACTAATAATTTAAAATTTATTTACAGATATTTCTTTAACTAAATTATTTAACAACACATTTTAATAATACCAATAATGCGTTAGTATTATAAAATGCTTGGAGAATACAAATTATTTAATTTATGTAAAAATTATATTTATGATTTTAAACAATATTTTAACATTAATTGCATGACATTATTTCTTAAACCTAATTACAGTTGTGTTTTATTTATTTTTATTTTCAACCATACAACTAATTTAACTAAATTACTTCATATTATATGTTCTGATTATAATTTATTTCTTTCTTAAATCATCTACCACATTATTCAAATACGCGTTTATGAAATATTAGTTTGTGGAATTATATTGTATATTTGGTAATGTATGAACTAAAAGATATTGTACACTAACCTTTTTAAATCATTGTCGAACAGACTAGTTATTAACGGTAACCATTTTATTTATTCAACATCAATATTTTAGTAAAATAATAACTATCCAGAGCTTAAATTCATATTATAATTATATTAACGTTACTGTGACTCTTAATACTCTATTTCACAACTTATTGTTTGAAAAAAATAAGAACCATATGGAATGTTTTTAATAAAGTCATATTGTAATAAAATGTTTTTTTTTCTTTTTTTTCAGGCTGTCCATCTGCTTATAGCGAGGCTGTCCATCTGCTTATAGCGTGCAGTACATCTGTTATATCGCATAGATTAGCTACTCAACAAGAAACTCATCTGTTTCATCGCATAGACTTACCACTTAACAAGAAACCTGCCACTTCGTAGAGCATCCATTGTCATTACTAACGGTAAATATTTTATATATTTAACATCAATATTTTAGCAAAATAATAACTATCCTTTTTATGAAAATCAGTATGATCAACCAATTTTCAGTTGCGTTTTTCACTAAATATTTCTTTATGTGCTTTCAACCAAATTGATTATTTTGCTTGAGTTCAAATAAATGTCAGTTTAGAGCTTAAATTCATATTATAATTATATTAACGTTACTGTGACTCTTAATACTCTATTTCACAACTTATTGTTTGAAAAAAATAAGAACCATACGGAATGTTTTTTTAATAAAGTCATATTGTAATAAAATGGTTTTTTCTTTTTTTTTCAGGCTGTCCATCTGCTTATAGCCTGCAGTACATCTGTTCTATCGCCTAGATTAACCACTCACACTCAACAAGAAACTCATCTGTTCCATCGCATAGACTTACCACTCAACAAGAAACCTGTCACTTCGTAGATCGTCCATTGTCAAGCAAATACATTACTAGTACGTAGATTATTTTTTATTACTTTAAAAATGTCTCAAAATACAGAATTATGTTACTTAGGTTATATGAAAATAACGGATAATGCTTACCCACCTGAGTTAGGTTCTCCTAAAGCAGCAGGATATGATTTGAGTAGTGCTTACGAGTATAGTATTCCTCCTCATGGAAAAGAATTAATTAAAACAGATTTAAGTATTCAATTGCCAGAAGGAACATATGGACGAATTGCTCCAAGATCTGGTTTAGCGTGGAAAAAATTTATTGATGTCGGGGCAGGAGTCATAGATCCAGATTATACCGGAAATTTGTGCATAGTTCTCTACAACCATTCAAATGATGAATTTAAAATAAATAGGGGCGACAAGATAGCTCAATTGATCTGTGAAAAGTTTATGAGACCTAATATAGTGGAGGTAAAAATTGAAATGAAAACCAAACGGGGACATGATGGGTTTGGTTCAACGGGTGTTCAAAGACTTAAGTTAGAGTAAAAATTTATTTTAGTCATATAAATAGTTTCTTAACAAAATATTATTCATTTTTTTAATACGATTTTTTATTTCTAATTAGAACTAAAAGATGGAGAGCTCACAATGGGAAAATGCTGCACACTCTTTTGTTGACGAGTCATGTTTAACACCACCTACGACTGAATATGTAATTGGAACCCTACCACCTTCACCTCCGAAACCAAAAGGAACTCGTGTGGGTAAAAAGACTCAACTAAAGCCTGCACTAAAATCAAATCCAAAACCAGGTACGTCAAAAGGTTGCAAAGAATTTACATTAAAAACCGTTGTTGAACTCCTCCTTCTCAAAGGGCTATGTTCTATAGCCCTATGGGAAAACTCGCTATCAGCAATTAGGAATCAAATTTCGAATTTAGTGAACCAAGAGGTGTTACAACTATATCTAAATTTAAAAACTGTTTGCACTGCCATATCTATTGGAATATTGCAAAATAGTGACCTTTCTCAAGAAAAAATAGAAAGAATTAATGAGCAGGACCATCAATACGAGGAGTTGATGGTATATGTTGGAGAAATATTACCAACTGTTAGCAATCCTGCATTTTACTCCCAGGAGAGTGTAAAATTGGTTTTAGACCTAATAACAGCTTTTATTGACAAAGAATCAGAGGTTGAAAATAAAAGTGAAACTGGTGATGAGCAAAATCTAGATCCTGAAAATGCTTTACTACAGTTGTTCGGCAGTGTTCAGAAAAAGAGGAAAACTAAAGATTTGCTTATCAACCAAACGTTTGCCCTCAGAACCGAGGATATGATTAAGAAACTAACTACGCCCGGAGAGACAGGAGAGTTTATGGTTAAAATTGAGATAACAGATTGTAACGACTTGAAAGGTGTGAGCAAAGATGTCCAGTGGACAAAAGTCTGGAAAAAGATTATATTTTTAACTGACGAATCTAGTTCTACGTATAAAAAAATTAATGATATAATTTTGCAAGAGGCAGCAAAAATAGCAAAAACTAAAGAGGTTCATACTCTTGAGTATGAAACCATGGAAGAAAAACCTACAACTGTTCGTAAGCGAACAAAATATTCTAGGCAGTAAGAAAAACGGGGAATAGTAATTATTTAGATATATTATACTTATTGGTTAGGAGTCTAGTAGTTATTTTATTTATTTTTTTATTTTTTTTTATTTACAGATGGAAAAGCATTTACCTTTTAAGAAACGATTCAGCCGTATTTCTCCCGAACCAATGGATATTGATCCAGGCCCCTCAAATATAACTCAACCAGGTATATCAGGCTTAAATTGTAATATCAATAACGAGAATGGTGATGACAGTGACTCCGATGATGATGATGATGATGATGATGATGTGCGATTTAAACGTTTCAGAATGAACATTACCGCTAATGCATGTGATCAGTTTATTGAACTTGAATCTGCTTTTGGAGGGAGAGTAAAATCATTTTTCTTAAGAAATAATTCAACCCAAGAGAAAGATCTTTGTTTTTTGCTTTCTCTACACAAAGATGCAATGATAAGAATCATAAGTCAGCAACTGAACGTGTATGGATCTTTAAAATTTAATCTAGTGGTTGAATGTGATTATGAGAAACCTATGACTAGTGAACGTCAAGATCGGTCTTTTAAAACAAAAAACTATCCTGTGTTTAATGATACGAATATCAGCAGTTTATTACATAATCTGTTTAGTAAAATATGTAAAGAAGAAGTTGATATGCAGGCTCGAGGAAGTGGTTGGACTTTATCTAAAGTTGATGGAATCTTGTTGCGGATGAGTCGGTATAGACCTTTGAAAGGTAATACTTTCATACCTCTGCCACACTCTATAGAGTTAAAAAAAGCTGTAATCAATCCTATAAATGTAGACAGTTATTGTTTTAAGTGGGCGGTATTATGCCATTTTGTAAAAGGTGTAAGAAGATGTAATGTTGACAATAGATATTACAAACTATGTAATTTGTTGAATTTTAACGGAGTGGAATTTCCAACACCTTTGAAACATGTTACGAAATTTGAAAAAAATAATCCGCAAATCTCAATTAATGTTTATGGGTTGGATGAATTGAATGAGGTTTATCCTTTAAGAGTATGTGACAATGAAAAGAAAACACACATAGATTTACTATTAATTTCTAACGAGAAAGGTAATACTCACTATTGTTACATTTCAAACTTTTCAAGATTATTATCATCTCAAATTAACAGTCGTAAAAACAAAAAAATCTTTTGCAAGAGGTGTTTAACTTGTTTTGATTGTTCTAAAACAAATGTGAAACTAAATGAACACAAAAAGACGTGTACAGAAAACAAGCCTGTTAGGGTTTTGATGCCAACAAGTGTGAATGCTTTTCCTCCTGTTTTGAAATTTACTAATCATCAAAATATGTTTAAGTTACCCATTGTAATATATGCAGATTTCGAGTGTATTTTAAAACCTGTAAATAATCAATTGACGAGATATACATATGTGAACAATGTCCACGAACCTATGAGTTGGTGTGTTTATATAGTCTGTGATGAATCTGTTCCACAATTCATTAGAGATTCAATTCCAACTGAAGTGTTCATATATAGAGGTCCCAATGCGGCAGAGACATTTATGTCACATATTGTTGATACAGTAAATAAAATTGGTGATTTAGTCAAAACAAATATTCCGATGTTACCACTAACAGTGGAGGAAAACAGACGTGTAAATACAGCAACTCATTGCGAACTATGCAGTAAAGAATTCACATCAATTTATCGGCCTCAAAGAGACCATTGTCATTTGACAGGTAAATTTAGATCAATATTATGTTCAAGATGTAACTTAAAAAGACAGTATCAAAGAAACATCCCAATTTTCATCCATGGTAGTGCTAACTATGATACACATTTTATTGTAAAACAACTAGGTATTGACAATAGACGTGTCAGTGTTATTCCAAACACAAGTGAAAAGTACATTACTTTTTCTAAAAACACATCGAGCGGATTGAACATTCGATTTATTGATACATACAAAATAATGAATTGCAGTTTAGCTACTTTAGTTAAAAATCTACCAAACGATAAGTTTATTCATATAAAGAAAATGTTTAATGATAATGATATGCCTCTGGTTACTCGTAAAGGTGTGTACCCATATGAGTACACATCTTCATGGGATGTATTGAACGAAAAAAGACTTCCATCTCGAAAAAGCTTTCACAATAGTTTGGATAATACTGATATATCTGATGAGGATTATAAACATGCTACTATGGTCTGGAATCATTTTAAAATAAAAAATTTAGGTGAATACAGTGATCTGTACCTTAAACTAGACGTTCTACTTCTTGCTGATGTGTTTGAAAACTTTAGACAATTGTGTTTTAATTCTTATCATTTAGATTGTGCTCATTATCTCACTCTCCCCAGTTTTACTTTTGACGCAATGTTAAAATTTACAAATGTTCAATTAGATTTGCTAACAGATTATGATCAGTATTTATTCATAGAAAAGGGGATTAGAGGTGGTATTACATCTTGCATCAAGCGGCATTCAACTGCTAACAATCCGCTTGTTGAAAATTATAATTCTAATTTGCCAACCTCATATCTAACTTATGTAGATTGTAACAATTTGTATGGCTGGGCAATGAGTAACCCTATGCCTATAAATAATTTTTCCTGGTATAAGGGTGATGTGAATAATTTTCCAATAATGAGTATTCCTAATAATTCTGATATTGGATATTTCTTAGAAGTTGATATAGAATATCCACATAGCCTTCATGATGAACATAATGATCTTCCATTTTTTCCTTGTAGTAAATGTCCACCCAATTCTAAACATAAAAAGCTTCTCATTACATTAGAAAATAAAGTAAATTACGTATGTCATTATGTAAACCTTAAACAAGGTATTGAACATGGACTAGTATTAAAGAAAATACACAAGATTCTACAGTTCAATCAGTCGCCTTGGCTGAAACCCTATATTGATTTCAATACTGAAAAAAGGCAGAAAGCAAATAATTCATTTGAAAAAGATTTCTATAAACTTTTAAACAATAGCATGTTCGGGAAAACAATAGAGAATATTAGAAAAAGAATAAATCTCGAATTAGTAACGTCTGAAAAGAGATTGCAAAAATTAATTAACAAACCCTCCTTTGTTGACAGACAAATTTATGGCGAGTCGATTTGTTCTGTAGAATCTTCTAAAGAAACAATATACTTTGATAAGCCAATTTATGTTGGATTTTCTGTATTAGAGATTAGCAAAACAAAAATGTATGACTTTCACTATAACATTATGAAAAAAAGTATGGTTCTAATATTAAGATTTTATATATTGATACCGATTGTTTCTTTTATGAAATACTGACTGATGATTTTTACAGCGATATTAAAGATAATCCCGAATTTATGAGCCATTTTGACACTTCTGATTATCCTCCTAATCATAAGTGTTATAGTTCAATTAATAAAAAAGTGCTAGGAAAATTTAAAGACGAATGTAAAGGAATTGTATTGTTAGAGTTTTTTGGTCTTAGACCTAAACTATACTGTTTTAAAACACCAATTCCACTGGATGATGACTGTAGTAACAAAATACAACCTAATGTTCAAAGGAAAGCTAAAGGAGTGTCAAAAGGTGTCATAAATACTAATATTACTTTAGATGATTATAAAAACTGTCTTTTAAATAATCTGACAATTAGGAAAGAAATGAAAACCTTTCGTTCTAAAGGACATGTTATCAGTACTTTAACTGTAAACAAAATAGCGCTTAGCTGTAATGATGACAAGAGACATATTTGTGATGATAAAATAAATACTATAGCTTATGGACATTATTCACTCTTAGACAATATGGAAGATTTGTAAACTGTATATATATTGATATTCATTGTAAAATAAGTTGTTGATGTATCTATTTTTTACTAATTAAAATAATTGTATTTTATATCTCAATGTCTTCTTCTTTTTTCACAAAATAACCTTTTACAATACCAGAAAGTGGGAGATTGAAAAAAATCATAGTACATTTAAATTAATATTCGTTTATTTTATATAATTTTCTTTACAATACCAGAGAGTGGTGTATATTGGATCAAAGCATCATGAATGATTAGACAATACGCCGTTGTATCCTTTGGTATATCGGCAGTTGTTTGAATCTCGATGCGAACATCCAATGATCCAGTCTTTAAAGTCTCAACTTGTTTTGAACAATCAATTACTATTAAAGGTGTCTTCTCTTGAAAAGTCATTTTATCCAAACAAGGTTGATCATCACCACCTATGTAATATGATGATTGAAATCTTGAATACATATCATATAAAATTGATTTATTTCCATTTAAATTATCATATGGATAGTACTTGCTGTTCAAGTACAATTTTATATTATCCAAATTACAAAAATCAAAATGCGAAGCATTCTTATTTGCTTTGTCTTTACGATCAGTTTGAAAACCAATTATTACATATCTTGGCTTCTCCATCATGGATGATGTTTTGACTGTCCAAGTTAAAAACTTTGTAATTGGTAATGATGGGTACTCATGTAACTGCCATCTTCTGAATGGTATAGATATAGGCTGATCTCTTTCAGTCAAACGTAGCAGAGATAATTTCACTTCATCATCAACTCGAACATACGGCATTTTCCAAACAACTTTATTAAGTTGAATTTGAAAGTCAAATAAAGATGCAGCTGGTTGAAGCACAACATTTTTATCATTAGATGAACGTAACAGGACTAGTTCTTGTTTTACATTCAGTAAAATATGATTATAATCCTCGGCAAAACCGAGTAGTAATTTAAGTGGAACACAAAAGGAAAATGATGTTCTATCAACCATCACACCCATGGTTTCGTTTTGCCAACATGCGTTCTGCATCCAGTACTTGTCTCCTGGTCTAGAGGTAAGTAAATTCTTTATTGTTGTAGAAATACCTACGTTTTTTACTCTATCAATTTCAGTTCCACACAGTTCGTATCTGATTTCATCGAACAGAAATGCCATAGCATTACTAACTAATTGAGTTGTGGTGTCATCAGTTGGAGGTGTACCTGTCTTAATAAGTTTACCTTCTAAAAGTAGATAGCTTTTACTAGGTAATGTGTAAACATCTTGCTGATGAACAGGTATACGTATCTCATCACTTGTTTTGTAAGAATTTGACGTATACGGATTATGAGAATGCCATTCAATATCAACGATAGAACTATCGAAGCTAGGATTTGTTCCTATATCTAAAATATTATTCATCCTTACTACTCTTGAAAGAGGACACTTTTGTACGTAGGTATATTTTGTTCCGTAATGTTAACTGCTTAACGACTTGTTCACGACTGACACTAGATTCTCTTTTTGCGGTCAATGTTTTATTTTTTCTCTTTATTCGATACAGTAGCGGCGGGAAATACTAAACCCATTATTTTCTTCTCGGTCTAATATCTACTCTTATATTGATATATTCTTCTCTAAAATTAATTAAATTACCAAATTGATCTTCTAAATTAATGTAAAATTCGCTTCAAACTCAATTGCTTGTTTATTGGTAGATATTTAACTGTATTTGGGATTTCTACAATTTTAAATCCCTGGCGCTACAGTTGGATAGAATTCGTGTAGTACGTGACCTTCAATCCCGTCTCTATAAGACCCTCGGACTAAATTACATGTGATTCGTATGATGTCTACTTTATTAATGGACACTTGATTAGGTGACTTGTGCACTTTATTCGCTTCTAATTTCACACCCTTTTTCAAATCCTAATAAGGACGCAATGGTGTTCTCTTTGGTGAAATCAATCTCTAGTGAACAACTTAAGTGACTTTTTAGTGTATTGTTATTAGCCTCGAGTTTAAAATGCGTTGTAGGAGACTTTACCTTTAATTCCTCAATCACAAAATTATTTATATCATCTATTTCATAAGCGCCGGTAGCTATACTTATTTCTACATCTTTACCGATGTACAGTTTATTATTTACATTCTCTTCAATATTAGGAATTGAATTGTAAGTCATGAGGTCCATAAAACCCATCTCCCATTCGTCTGACGATGAAAGATCCATAGCTGGAAAAAGTGTACACTTGAGGCTTGAACTTCTACCTGTAATACAAATCATCTCCGTCTTGCGAGAAAGTCTAAACACAAATGACCACAATTTACAGTATTAAATTCTTGTTTAGGAAAGTAATTATATCTAATCACCACTCGATATGGTCCGCTGTTAAAATACCTCTGAAGTTCTAACGGTGGTCTCAGATTACCGAAACTATCAAAATATTCAATGTCAAAATCACGCTTATAGTAACATACCCAATGCGTACCCCATCCTGTAATACTGTCTAGATTTACAACACCAGGATTCCTTTTCGTTAATACTTGATGGGAGTAAATCTCTCATAAATACACCTCTAAAATATGGTATTTTCAATAGTTTCGCATATTTGATTATATCTTTATTTGTTAGCGGAACATTTGGTATACTGTCTATGAGTGGTGATGAGTATATTAGTTTTTTTTAACTGATCCAGATCCTCTGTACGGTTTTAGGTACAAACCCTTACCCTTCTTTTTGTTTATTGACTGTCTTTTTTCTATTGTTAGGTTGTTGTTTCCTTCGTGGCTTTTTACTCTTACGTTGTCGTCGTTTACGTTTTCTGTTATCACAGCCGCTACCAAGTTTACTTTTAGCTTTCATCACGTTTGTAACTAACCAGGCAGCCGCCTTTTCACCTAAACTAGAATCTGATGACCTCACTCTTTCCCAAGCTCGTTCGGCCAATATTCTGTCGGCTGCTGATCTTCGCTCACTGTCCTTATACTTATCGTATGCGATGTCGTGATCTTTACAAGCTGAATCTAATTTATTAATTCCTCTATCATCTCTGGCTAATCTCTGTTTTACGTTAGTACCAGGACCACACCACTGATAACCTGGTAAATGTAGTTCTGTGGGTAATATATCTATAGCTCTATTGATGACACTACCAGCCACACTCCCTAATGTACTTATCAGTCCTGCGCCACGATAAGAACTAACACGTCTGTTCATCGTGTGCGTCAGTTTTATAATGTCAGTATAATCATGAGCGTCGATAAGTTTGGACGTCAAAATGTTAGTAGTAGCAGTAACAAAGTTATTAGAGGACCTAAAGGAATCGGGTTTGAATTAACTAAGGAAGGTGATTATGACATTCGTCGCAAAAGGTTGCGTAATGAAATGGAACCCGAAGATGATGGAGACGCTGTAAATTTAAAACGACATAAATCATCATTTAATAAATGTTTAAAACTAAATGATGATAAAAAGTACGATGCTAAAGGATCAACAGTTTGTCATGTAGGTGATCCGACTAATCTGACCGATGCTGTGAACTATAAGTTTATCAAAGACCGCTGTGTAACATTTGATAATACAGAAATTAATGCAAGAAATCATACAATTAGCAATGTGTCGGATCCGAAAAAATCTCGAGACGCTGCAAACAGATTGTATGTAGACACAATGTGTCCACCCATGACGGAAACTTATTGGAATTTTAAAAACAAGCGATTGGTGAATGTCAGTGATCCAATAAACATGAACGATGTTATCAATTTAAAGTACTTCTTCAGTAAAACACTCAAGTCCGATTCGACTTCGTGGGACTTTGTGAATAAAAGACTAACTAATGTGGCCGACCCTACTCATATGCAAGATGGTGTTACGCTTAACTATTTGGTTAGATCAATTAGTAATATTTTATATGAACTATACAGATTATTGGCTCCAAGTGGTGACCCAATCAGAACATTAACAAAAGAAGAATGGATAGACATGACAATTGTCAAACCATTTTTCATAGATCCAAAAACAAAAATTGCTAGAAATAACTAAACTGTAAGTAGTAGTAGTAGTTGGTGAAAATAAAATTATACAATAAAAATTGAATATTATTTTATTTATTTATTACCTCAATCTACAATACTTTTACCAGTTAATTTAACACATTTCTCATCTAGTTCCTTTAGTTCTTCAATTATGGAATTTATTTCATTCTGGTGTCCAGTGTGACCAATATTTTCCGAAGCATTCAAAATCCTCAGGCGGTCGACCAGTTCGTTGGGATCATCGTAATATATGAAGTTTGGTTTGGCGTCAGTCAAAACAATGCCACTTCCACTCACGGTTTGTTGCACCAAATCTGAATATGTGCTCATTTCATTTGTTGATTCATTTTCTCGTGTAGCAATTAAAGATATGATGTTTTTATACTTATTCCCTCTGTTAGACTTCACTTTCCCTCTAGGTGAATAATTTATCTTGTGAGCATTGGTATCTCTAAGAATCATAGCGTAGCTATCGAGATCTTCTTCACTGTACACATAAGGATTAGGTATATTCATAAATAAAAGTTCGTATAAACCACGTGTACCCTCATATCTTTTACCATTTATTATAAAATCATCTATATCGATTTCTAATGGCTTATCACCAATCATCCATTGTTCACCTTCGACTCTTATGCCATAATTATGATCTACTTCTTTACCACCTTTAAGTAATTTTAAAAAGTATTCCTTTGCTAGTCTTCCCTTAAACTCACGTAGTACATATTCCCTAGCTAAATTTTTACCTTGCGGTGTTTTAAAAAGTCTTTACCCGATACCACAGCCGGTGAAACGTACGTTTCTTCAACCATCATATCTTCCTCTTCCTCATGTTGTTGTGGACTTGAATCTGGCTCCATAATGTCATCATCAACATTTTCACCATCTTGTTGATCTATGTTGAATCCGGGTATAGCGAACCGTTTTGAAGTCGGAAGCGTATCTTCAGTATTTTCCTCATGCAGACGTTGTTTTCTTTTCACTCCTTGTGGAGGTGCACGTATGTAACGTTTTACAGGCGTTTCGAAATCCTCCAACTGACCTTTTCTTTTAAGTTTATTAATTCCTTGTTCTGTTATTTCTTCTTGAACTTGTTGTTGTTGCTGTTGTAACTTTTCTCCTTCTTCTGCAATTTTTTTAAGTGGCTCAGCAATGGGTTTTAACTGTTTTTCCCACATCTCTTCACTATCCAACATTTCCCTCTTCATAGATCTATGTTTTTGCTTAATATTTTTTCTTATTTGAGTAATTTCCTTTATAACCTCCTCTTTACTTTTATTGGCTAAAACCTCGTCAATAGAAAGTGTGGAAGAGGACGATGACATTATGTGTGTCTAACTCGGATGATGAGTACAATATAAATGGTTGAAAGAAAAAATATGGAACGTTAAATAACCCCCACTACCACACTTATAATCTTACAAAGATATCAAATCCTCTACGATACCGACCTTTGTTTATATCACTATCCTTGTCTATTACAATAAATCAATTTTTTGACATATCCCAAATCTTTGAACACATATGCTTGAACTGACTAAAACTCATATCAGGACTGACATGGTCTTGATAAATGTGATTCAAATTGCGATCATCTTGTTTAAATATAACTAAAAGATTCGCATTGTCTCTAACCAACTGTTTGGGTATAAAACTGTAAGTTTGACACACGTAAAAAGTGTCAATATTGTTATGACGTCCCATCGAAAAATAGTTTTTAATATTATTCTGTTTGCCACAAGCGATATCATCAAATATCATTACAGAATTTGCCTCAATCTCACTTGGATGAGGTACTTCATCGTTGTCTGAATAAGGATGATATCCTATTCCGTCTAAATTTGACAGTACACACTCGAGGAATGTATACTTCTTTTGATACAGTGATTTTGAAAAAATGTATACATTGTTAAAAAACAAACCTTTAGGTGAGAATAATAAGTTTAAAAGTAAATTGGTTTTCCCACAATTTGATGGACCTACTATTAAACATCTGATTGTGTTTGGTAATAAATGTCCGTGTCTTTTCATACTCTTCTCTTTCTTCTTATCAACTAACATGTCTAAATTGACGATTGGCAGTGTTACAGACTGTTTAAGAAACTTCATTACTATCGTAAATCCTTTTTATCAATCCAGGAGTCATGTGATTTATCAAAACCCAACCAACGCACTAACAATCTATCGCCTTTTCTCTTTATAACTTTTTCAATCAAGTAAGTATCACCAAAACGCGTTTTACTTAACTCTTCTTGATAAAACCCACCTTTTATTACATCACCTTTGTCGTCTCTTAGTATGTACGTAACTGGTGTAGTCGGTTGTATTTTCCATACTGTGTAAATCTCATTACTCCATCTAGGCCAATAACCTTTATTGAATTGTTTAGTTAATCTACTTATTCTAACTCGATCACCAGTATCAAATTTTTTGGAATGACTATGATATTTCTTTCTATTTTTAACTATTTTTAATAATATTTCTTGTTCATTTCCAATATTAACCTGAACAGGCTTAACACCAATAGTTCGATGAATGGTATTATTATAGGTTTTCAATAATTTTGGTAGTAAATCCAACCACTTGTAATTACCCTGCTGACTAAAGTGTCTCCACATGTTACTTTTTAAAGTACGATTGAATCTTTCAACAATTGAAGCTTTTTTATCAGAAAAAGTAAAATAATGATTGATATTATATTTGTTTAACAATAACTTAACCTTAGAATTAAACCATTCTGTACCTTGATCCGTATGAAAATGTTTCATAGGATGTTTTTTCAATATAGGTTCAAGTGCGAATACAATATCATTAGCACTTTTCGACTTTATTGGTACTGCAAAAGCAAATTTACTAAAACAATTAATTACAGTCATAATATATTTAAAACCTTTGTTAGATTTTGAAAAAGGAATCATTTCGACTAAATCTGCTTGATATAAGTCGTTGATTCCTTTAAGTTCTACATAACGTGTAGGATAGTAACGTCTTGCCTGTCTATGTAATTCTTTTGCAATACCTGCTCTTACATTGTTCATTGTTACCAGGTGAATAGGTGGTAGCAAAATGAAACAAATGTTTAAGATACAAACATATATATATATATTTACATTTTAATGAGTTCACAAAAAGGTGATGCTTTTAAATGTTCTTCTTTCGGATTATCCTCCGGACTCCAATCTTCTAGAACGACACCGCATTCAATACAACTGACAGCGTCTCCAGCACCAGTATAGTAGAAGCCTGCATCTACCATATCTTGAATGTTAGGATACATCTTTGGCCATCTGAAGAATGTTTCCAGCATATTGTCCTCGGTGTTCTTAACAGATTTTTTATATTTACTATAGTTACAAAAGTCTCCCGACATATTTTTAGACATTGAACAGTCAGGATTTTCTAGCTTATGTAAAAAATTCACATGTCTTATGGTTAACTTAACATCATCGGATTGCCAACCACAACCACAACATACAATTTTATCAAAAAGTTTAGTACAGTAAAATCCAGATTTGATCAAGTCTTTCTTTGTACAATTAAAAATAGAACAACATACCTCGTCTTCACTATTAATATCACCACCACTACTACTACTATTAGCACAATAACAAGTAGGACTCATGCCGACTGTTCAACTCACAATGGTCAAGACCGTAATGATCAGTTTACTTTAGACTGTGGCTGTGGTGGGGGTGTACAAAAATAACAATTCTTCCTTTTCGGGTTAGGTCCATCAAATGTATCTTGAAAAGGTTTAAGCCCAAAATGGAAATGATCTGTACATCTTAAATTGCTTAATATTTCCGGATCATTTCTCAAACTGTTGGGAAGTCTATCATATATCAATTCTAAATCTTCGGTATGATTAATTATAAAACTTTTCGGTAAATATTTTATCAATTCAGGTTGTAAATTTTTATATCCTCTACGATAGCATTCTCCAATAGCGAGATTTACAGTTTTTAACCTATCCTCAACTAATTTCTCAAGTTTAATCCATTGAAGTAGTAAATGAACATTAATATATGCACAGTTTAAAGGATCATGATTGAAGGTACATTTTTTCATAGCACTAGTCTGAGTTTGATTTCTAATAACACTTAAACTAGGACATCCTAAATCTTCTAAATTAATTACATTAACTTTAAACTCTGACAAAAGGTCAGTTACAAATTGTTTCTTTTCATATCCTTTAACATACACATTACCGGAAATATTACAACCTTTAAGTACATCTTTTAGTTGATTATATTCTCTAAACCCTGAACCCCAATAGAGTCCATGGAAGTACTTCTCCAACCACACAACTTGCTTTTGAACATTTTCTGGTAACTTGTTAAAGTGACAAGGTGGTTGAAACAGTTGTAGTTCATAGACTTGCTCATCAGTGGATATGACAGCCAACTCCTTTACAATAAACTTGTTGTCTTGGTTTTTAAATCCTTGAAAGTCCAAAATGAACTCCATATCTGTACAGAAACAGATTATAAGTTAGAATACTAATAATTTAATCTTTTTTTAAATTCTTCAATTGCTAAAAAAGCATTTTCTTAAATAACCATCAAGATCTAATTGAATAAAATTTAAGTACTTAATGTGTAAGTATAAAAGTTTTTTTACTATATTTATGATTCATAATTACCTTTATAATGCTGCATCACTACTGATAACCTTGTGGCTGGGGTCAATACTAATCATGATGATTCACTGCTTCTTCTATTTATAGTCGTCATTAGTGACGTAAATCGATGATTCATCAGTTCAAAGGTTGTAATGATGTAATCTTTACTTTTTAACATGGGTGAAAAAAATAAACTAAGTCGCAAATTATAATCTAATTATTATTTATTATAATTTTTATCATTAGATGTTGACTTATATACACTGCAAGCTGGTTTTTCAGTTTTCATATTAAGAAGTTTCAATTTTTCACTAACACGAAACATATCAATAAGCCATCTAGTATCAGGTCTTCGATCCTCTTCGGGTAAATTATAAACTTTTACAGTATCAGAAAATTGAACTTTCTTCATTGTTTCAAAAGTTGTAGTCTGTATCCCAGGTTAACGAATAATGATTTATCACTATAGTATTTCATATACGTATTCTTCCATGAAATAAATGGTAGAAATGCTTCTTTATTAACACTTTCCTTCTTACAATATAAAAACCAAAAATATTCGCACTCAATACAACTGACGGTCTCCAAAGGAAGATCGAATAACAACTCTAATTTAAGATTGAATGGAAGCTTCATCTTTAGCCTTACTGTTGAATCTAGAATTAAACTCGTTATTTATCGCTGGCAAACACCTTATAAATTGCAACCATTGGTCCGAATTCAATTTTATTACTTCACGTTCACTATGTATCATAACATATGTCTTATCGGAATTGTTTCTGACTAAAGCACGTAATCTATTTCCTATTATTGTAAATAAAGTTTCGTATTGAAGATTTCCATCATCATCATGTGAATAGATCTTGTGAGTTTCCATGTTGTTGTTGTTGTTGTGACGGTGTCTAAGATAAGACTGAGTTCTGAATTAAGTAGAATATTGATACTTAAATCGTTTCCAAAATTCTTCATCAATTGCGTTAAATCCTTTTTTGAATTCTGTCCAATCGTCATAATTAAAATGAACAAAACTATCAGGTTTATTATCACTATTCTTTTTTACAATAAAAATATTTGTATTTGTTTGCCAATTACTGAGTATTACTTTTAAATTATTAGTTAATATCAAAGTCTTACTATAAGCATACTCCATACCTGCTGAACACCTTAACGGTCGAAGTCAATTAATGAACTGATCCGTTATACACAACCCAATTACTATTTATAGTTTAAAAATCGTTTCAAAAATTCTTCATCAATTAAGTCAGAAATATCAGGATAACCATGTCTCAATTCATTTAACATAGAATTCCACATTTCTTTCCGTGTAAAATCACGGTAGTATGCATAGTATGCATCTTTCCATGTTTTTTTAGAAGGATGCCACTTCACATTATTCTTTTTACAATATAAATACCAAAAATAATCATCTTCAATGAAACGCACTTTGTAAAATGGTAAATTTACTAAAATATTATATTTTAATTCTAATGGTAATGTTCGTATATGATCTTCTAAGTACGTATTCCGCTTTTTTCCGACAAACCGAGATCTTCTCTTCTTCATCACCATTTTGTACACAAACAACTCACGAATACTGATTCAGCCTTGAAATCTTGATGTATTTATACCAGTAAAAAATGACGTCAATTGAACACGTGTCTGAACGACTACTATAATTTATATACTCTTTAAGTATCTCCCGCCAAACGTCTTGACCAATTTTCTATTAAATCAGACGTTCTGTTTCTTGTTCTTGGCAATGGTGTTGATGATACATTTGGATCTTGCACATGTTCACCTCCATGTCCGACATGAGTTTGATTCCTATACCATCTAGTGTCACCAATTGTCCACGTACTAGAAGAAATAAATTTGCTTTGTTCAGGTTTTCTTCCTTCTCTAAATATTCTCTCGTAATATGTTTGATAAGCTGTTATTGTTGGATCGGTTATCGGACGTCGACTGTTGTTTTGATCTTGATTTGATTGACCCTGAGCAGGAGCACGGTGTGCCATGGTGTAAGTATAAAGAACGACTAACAACTCAGTCTGCTAGAACAACAAATCATATTTTAAGTTAATATTACTGTAACACCGAAAAAACGACGCGCGTTTGTATTTAATATATGGAAATAATTTTTTAAATAATCGTTTACAGTATTTATTATAGTATAATGTAATAAATCGTGTGAGTTGGCAGCACTGAGATATTTTCTTTCTGCATCGCGTGAGTTGGTAACACTGTTGTTGGAAAAAACAGTTCAGCTGACGAAAGAGCGCGAAAACGGCGTGACGTCACACCAAAACAACACTGACCTAGCACAACTGACCTTCAAGGTCACCACGTGGCTGATAACAGTTGTAAACAATAGTAAACTTGACCTCAAGGTCAACACGTAGCTGATAACAGATTAGCGGTGACCTTTGACCCTGTCCCGGTAGCGGTCTGGCGTGACGTCACACGGTGCTAGAAGCCTTCAACTATACGAGTGTTTAATTTC
>JAQJVL010008390.1:0-19955 GCA_035578905.1 Stictocephala bisonia
GTTTTATATTTAGGGTGACAAAACGCATTAATTTATTCATTAATAATTTAATAGTTTTAAAATTATTTATAGTATTTTATTTACTACAATTTAAGTTAAATTCCTATTTTTGTATTGTAATTTATGTAGGTTTTTCTTTTTAGTAATAGTAAAAACGAAACAATGACAAATATTCCATGTATCTCAGTGTAGTTTATTTGTTGTATAATTAATTCGATACAATCGATTATAAAACATTCAGCTAATTAGCCTAATGTATTTTGAGTTTGTTGAAATTGTGGGATAATGTAATTAGAAGAATAATCATAGAGGTTTTCACACAGCCCGTTATTATCCCCTACCGATATTCAACTGCTATAAGTAATATGCATTTGTACTTATAAGTTTTAAACGATCCTGCAGCAAAACAAAAATTAATATTAGATAACTTAAAATTCCATAAATTTTGTAATAAAGTCTTTTTCATGTAAATATTTACTTTTGCTATCGTACCAATGACATAAAAGTAAGAAAGTACTGTTCATTTTATGATAAATTTGGGCAGGTAAATTCAACCAAAATTAAAATCTAAATCAAAATGTTATAAAGACGATTCCATCTATTACAGATGTAAATACGATTACATCTATTACAGATTTAAATATGATTACATCTATTATAGATCTAAAGACGATTACATTTGTTACAGATGTAAATACGATTACATCTATTACAGATCTAAAGACGATTACATCTGTTACAGATGTAAATACGATTACATCTATTACAGATCTAAAGACGATTACATCTATTACAGATGTAAAGACGATTACATATATTACAGATACAAAGACGATTACATCTATTATAGATGTAAAGACGATTACATCCATTACAGATCTAAAGACGATTACATCTATTACAGATCTAAAGACGATTACATCTATTACACATCTAAAGACGATTAAAATTGGTTTCCTGAACAACACTGGTTGAGAGTAACTAAATAAATAACAGACGGGACATAATTACATCTTGTAGGGGCAATTAACCCTCCCCCCCTCCAGCCCTTAACTAGACTTAGTTGTACTTCACAAAAGAACTTTCATGTCAAGTTGTACTGTTTCAACGAACGTTAATACGTTTATGAAATACTGCTTAATATGTTAAATTGTCTGTAATTTTAAGGGAATTTCCTGGAGCAACTATGTTTTAATTTACGTATGCTATCATCAGCCGTCAAATAAAATTAAAACATTTGACATATGTTTAGTAATTACATTTGTTGTTTATAAGCATAATACTATAAATAGAATGCAAATCAAGTGCAGTGAGTGAGCTGAATATGAATTTAATAATATGATTTTACTTGATACCGTTTAATTAGTAATATTTGAAGTCAAAAGTTACATGCTGAGGTCGAAGGCCGAGACGTCACTCGCTGCGCTCGTGACAAGGTAAGCGCGCGAAGTGTGCAGGGGTGTCCCTTAGTGCAGTTTAAACCAGCTGTGGTTGCGAGCCTCTCTAACCAAATTACTGGCACAAACATTCCTGTTACATGAGATGTCTATTTTTAAGTATTAATATAAACAAGGTTTGTAAACTAATTAATTTTATACGAATTACTAATAAATACAATCTTTTTACAAGTTCTTTTACCAGCAATCAGACAAAACAATTTATTTTTTAACATTTAGATGGTAAACAATTAAAAAAAGTGTACGTAATTAAAAGAGCATGAAAATAAATATAGCCTTTTGGAGTGGCGGTCATTTGAATTTCAAAGTAACTAATTTGACAATAATATTTATCCGCTATTAAAATTAAATTATGCAATTATCTTGGAGAAAATAACGTTGTGAAAGAGTTTCCATATTTTTCCCAACCTGTAGATCATAAGTCGTTCATTCTCATCATAACAAAGTTGATTTTACTAAAATCTACAAAACTACAGTAGGGTATGTTTTGAGATAAGTGAAGCGGCGCGTCAGATGTGTAATATACTAAAAATGGAAAAGTCCATTTGAGTTTTTGAATCTAGAACTGCAAACTGACGGACGAATGAAAGTGATGAATGTAGATTTACTAGTGTAGTCATTGTTACTAACAAAGGTTAACTGTTCTTTAGAAAGAGCTATTTCTTAATAGCCAAATAGCCAAGTCAACTAAGGGACCTACAGCTTTACGTGGAACCCGACCCACGGAGTATAGTATTTACCACAGAACATCCGGAGCCTGACTACCACCCAACACGGACGCCCCAGACTTTTCTATTCAATAATTAGTACATTCCTTAATGTTTACTTGCTTTGACAGACCATACAAACGATTGAGCATGGCTTTACTGAGACGTGACGTGAAGTAGACTCCAAGTCCGACCAATCTCTGTCAACATCTAACCGACAACAATCATTTAATTAATCTTGTCTGTAACACCATTAGTATTGAGTCAAACATTACTCACTCTCTCTAATGTGTTATGTACATTTAGCTTTCGGTGGTAAACACCGTTACACTGATGGGCTCATTTTGTCCGTCTTACTATTCTATAAACTGATATAGAATTGATGATAAATATGGAATGTAGGTGTCCTATTCAATTTTCACGTTTTTTTTAACTAGTCAGTGCCAACCAAAACATGAATCCATGTAAGAGGAGATACCGAATACTAACAAAAAATTCAAGAAAAGAAAAAAATCTTTATACAAAGTATAATGTAGTTTTTCCCTTGGACACGAATATTACATCGAATTATTCATACGATGAATAATAACTTAGATATTGAACAAAAAAGTGGGTCAGGTTTGTACATGTTGACCGTGAATAAACATTGCTAACCTAACCTAGGCTAAGCTAACCTAACCTGCCATAACCTAACTTGTTTTGTTATATAAATATCCAAAGCTTTATTCATAGTGGGAAGAAATGGGTGTGATATTCGTGTTTAGGAGAAACAACTACATAAGATCAATTTAATAAAAGTAGTTTTTGGAGTAAACATCTCATTCCTTATTCAAAAGTTTCTCGAGAATCAGTATTTCCCCCCAAAAAATTTAAAAGGAAGATCGATATTGATTAGTTAAAAAAAATCATGAAAATAGGGTGGCAACCCTATATATAAAGTGTTTATATTAACATATTATTGTTATTATTTTCACTTTATTGGAAAAAAATATAGCCTGAATATTTACCGAATCTTCCGACTTGAATTCAGAGCGCCCCGTACAGAAAGTGCTGGGACTGCAAGGAGGTTTGGAATGCTACGACCAATGGTGTGACGACATTAGCCAGCCGGAACCATAGTAATGCTTTACACGATTGTAACGTTTCAATTTTTATCTACGCGTCTTACAAACTGCTCACTATAAAGTGTAAATTTGTGTGTGAGTAAAGATTTTTCTAAACGTAGATTCTATTTTCATTAATGTACGACAAATTGTGTTTCTTATTGTTTATATGTGGTTATATATTGCCAGAAGCAGTGTGTGCTTCTGCGTCTTAAAGATTCACTCAAATGCCACTGAGCGCGCTCAGGTCTACTAATGACCAACAAATAAATGGTCTCTGCTGCTAATGACGTAGTGGGCGAGGTTTGTTACTACGCTGCAAACACGCGGCCTACTGACTTTCATGACACTTTTAAATACAATATCACAGTGGGGGAATAGTAGTTCTCTATCTCACTTCTACCACTTAGTGGAACTTTCCCCCTTAGATGCTGTCAGTAGGTCACTTTCTAAGCGGTCTGTCCAAAGTTTGGCCTATCTTGTATGCTCAAATATTTACAGTTTATATAATTTTGACTAGTAAGCAGGCCTGGTATAACGTATTCCCAGTGAAGTGGATGTGTTCATAACACTAATGTAAAATACACGTTCCTGGTTAACATTACCACTTTAACGTACTTTTATGAGCCACTTAAAACGGTCGTAACGGGTACTTTACTGTTAGGCCTGGAATGTGTTTGGCTGTAAAACTGTGAATGTGTGAAAATACCCCGTTTCGGCGTTATGGGCAATATCGTACCGTAGCCACATTTTTACGAATGAACTGTTAGAGGATTTAAGTAACATAGTTTTTACTTATTTATACTTATAATAATGATCACTCACTACACGTTTCTTAATATAATATTAATAAAATAAATAAATAAAAAAAAAAACGACAAAAATATATACTTATTCTACCTTATATAAATATAAACGAAAATTTATTGAGAGTTTTACCAAAGGGAAACTCTTGACTTGGTTTGTTTTTTTATAAACATTAAGCAATAAACCAACATGAAAATAAATAAATCACAAGGAATAGTTTATATTTTTGCTACTATAATTTTAGTTTTTTTTAAAAAGTAAGTTTAAGATATTATTTTTAGAGCTGTATTATCAGCAGTGCTTTTATTATTTAGCAAATTTATATGTGAATTAGCAAAATTAGCAAGGTAAATATGTCATGAAAGAACTTTATCCACCATCAGTATGCTAATTAGATCGGTAATATAGCTTTATTAATTTTGTAAACGAAAATATCCGCAAATGTTTTCAATAGAAATGCACCTGCGCGAGAGAGGTGTCCTGAGTGGTAGAACTGAGACAGTGGGGAAAGAAACAGTAGAAATATTCTTTCCCCACTGTTTTAATCCAATTATTGTTGTCATGGCAACTAGGAAGATGGTTGGCCGTGATCTGGTAGCGCAGTACGGTTCCCCACATTACGGTTTTAGCAGCAGTGATGTTAATCAAATTGGTCGGTTTGATTAACACTAATAAAGCAAGCTTAAAACGATTAAATTGATTCTTTATCTAGTTCCAAATAATAATTCATAATAACACTAAAACAATTAATAATGTAAACAATAAATATCAACTACACAAACTTGTACATTTCTTTAGTTTTTTATTTTTTTAAAGTAAACACTGTTCTAGGGACTTCAATTGGGGTATGTATTTCAACTGTCTCTGAACAGCAGGTATTTATATCCATGTCCTCTTCTTAGTACATGTTATAGATATTATCTGACCGCTACAATAAAAAAAAAAAAGAAAAAAAAGGTGCGCCATGAATGCCTCTCCAAGCACCAACCTCTCGCACCAAAGGGAAATAACGTCAGATGATAAAATATTTAACAGCTGATGTATTATCTTCGTGATTTTGAATAACTCGTTCTGAAAGTATCTACTGTTAATAATCATTCAGTGTGTGTAATCCCATCATTTACTACTTAAAATATTCTAAAAAATATCCTTAGTTTGTTTTGTTTACTGTATTACATTTATCATACTACTCCAACTTATTATTTATTTTTTCCTTTTTTAACTTATTACTACACTTCAAAATACAAGCCCTACGTATATAATTCAATGTATGAAAAAACAATACTAATATCTTTCTTGAGTAGTAATAATAAAAAATTAAATTATAACTTTTAAAATATGTAGCTTGTCTGTACTTAAGTAGATCTTGTACAGACCTGTATAAAGTTAATAAAATTAGAATGTTAGCAGCTTTTTGGATAACTAAACTAAAATCCCCGTATACAGTTATAAGATTTTTTTATTTATTAAAAATTATTGATAAATATTCATGGAATTGTGTTCATTTCGAATATTCTGAGCATTTTTATAAAATTTTACTTGTCGTTAAAATGTACATCACTACTTTATTTATACGTAAACTCTTATTAAAACAGATTAAAAAAAATTAAAATGTTTATAAAGTTTAAAGATTTGAAACCCTTGTACAGTTTTGGTAGCATAAGATCCTCTTTACGGCAACAAAATCATTTGTGAAGGAAGACCATTTTGAATAACAACAATGAATAATTTAAGTGAGAATGTAACATTTCCCTCGCAGTAAAGTTTCAATTGTACATCAAGTAAGTTAATATTTCTTTAATATAAAACAATATATAATATACAGGGCTGGGAAAAAGTCTGGAATATACTTATTAATTTCAAAACCAATAAAATAAATGTAATGCAGGTATGTACATGTTCTTATATCAAACATTTAGACATATTTTACTTCGCATAGCCAGGTGATAGCCCATGAAGGAAGTCTTAACAATTTTAAATGTAAGCCTACCTCGACTTATACCTCATTTTAAAGGTCTTTGTTTGTACAATACAAAAGTGTAAATCTGAGGTCAAAAGGATGACCCATTCACAAAATACAGCGATTCAAAGAATTTAATGTCATATTACTAATTATTCTCAGTTACACTGCTATTTATTTAGCAGTTTAGGTCACTGTTGCTAACTATGTTTTTGATTGTTAACAATCGTAACAAAGGACTAAGTTATAAAAATGGTTATGCTATTTAACTAAGATAAAAATAAGAACTATTTATTAAACACATTTTTGACAATAGGTTTCCGCAAAAATAGTTTAAGAATATTATTATAATAATTTGTTACTAATTTTTTGAGAAATTTAATTTCTCATATTCAGTTAGATAAATTACAGATCTACGCAGCAATAGATAATAACTATCTTACCTTTGTCTTAAGCAGTGTGTGTTAGTTATATAACATTCAATTATTTGAGAGGCTGTATATTGTGACATCTAGAGTGGCCTCTATCCTGGGAACCGGTGATGCGGAAGTAATGGATGGGTCGCTGACCACCTGCCCTGCTTGTTTACAACCTTTGGGGCACAATGGCTTACGCATGAACGCCCCTTACCTCTTCAATGGACTTCTAGAAGGTTCTAGGTTGACGAGCCAGCTCTGTCATGGAACTTCGGGCGCAGGGGAATTCAAGAAGCTTCTAGATGGAGACCTGCAGGTGATATATACGGCTCGGATACCAGCGTCAGTCAGTCAGTCAGTCAGTCAGTCAGTGAGTGAGTCTAGAGCCTACAGCCCGGGTGTTTGCAGCGACAGTGAGCGTGAAGTGTCCGAGTATAGTGAAGTGGTCTACGGAGAAGTTACCGGTGAGTGGTTCGTTGTGGGGATCAACGAAGGAGCAGTGCGGTACTTGTGGACGACTTCTGAAGGGACACTGAAGAAACTGTGAGTGAACTGTTAGCATTGGACTGTAGGTAGTAGGGAATCTAGTAAAGTCACTTCGTAGTCAGTAAGTGTAAATAATAGTAGAGAATCTAGGAAAGCCACTTTATAGAGCTAGGAATTGTAATTAAAAGAAGGGAATTTAGTAAAGTCACTTTGCAATTAGTAGTTGTAATTGATTGCCATTTATGGATGCCATCTAAGATTGTAATTATAAATTAGTTTAACTGTAACAGTAGGCCTAATAGTAAATTGTACTTTTCACAATAGTTTAAAGTTAAGGAAATAACCCATTTAATTATAATAAGTTAATTTTATATATTCAATAAATTTAGTAATTGTTTAGTATATCGTGTTGCTTATTTGTAAAACCCACATAGCGATTAATTATTTATAAATTAGGACGTAAAAAAACGTCACACTGGTGTCAGAAGTGGGATCGATTTGTTGAGCAACACGTTTAATATTTTTATTTATTGATAGTTATTGTTAAGCTGTTTAGTGAATTCATTTACTGTAATTCTATATTGTTCAGACATAGTTTTGCAAAAGAACGATGGCATCTAGTGGAGTTAAGTTAGTAGACTTAAAAGTGGCTGATTTAAAGCGGGAGTTAGAAGAAAGGGACATAGATCATACTGGAACAAAATCAGTTTTAGTAAGTAGACTTAAGCAGGCAATGCTAGAAGCAGGGGATGATCCAGAAACATTCCTTTTTGAAACTGAAGCTAGTTCACTTAAGTCTATGATTACCAGAAATGCAGAGAAATTACAAAGTGACTTAAAAGAAGTGAAAGATGACTTAACCGAAAAACTAAATAGTAATTGTAAAACCTTGAAGGAAGAGTTAGCTACAGAATTTAATTATAAAATTTGCAAAGTTGAAGACGAATTTAAAAAACAATTAGATGACTGTTCGAAGCAATTAGGTGATAGGATTAGGTTTTTAGAAGAAATGGTTCAGGGGAGGAAGGAGTCAATAACCTGCAACGAACCACCTGGGATCTCAGGAAGTGGACAGCAACCGCCCAGCCTGGAACCTCGGTCCAGTGTGAGTCCACCCGTAAATAACGCAAGTTTGCCAACCTTTGACGGAAAGATGTCCTGGGAAGATTTTATTACTTTGTTTGAGACTGCCGCTGCTGTCTACAATTGGCCATCATCAGCGAAGGCGTCCATGTTGTGCCTTTCACTTCGTGGAGAAGCTCTGAGCGTACTGCAAACCGTTCCACCTGCTGAGCGACAGAATTACCAGGATTTGATTAGACGGTTGGAAATGCGGTTCGGACATAAACACATGGAACTGGTCTACAGATCTCAGCTCAGGAGTCGTCACCAGAAGTCCAATGAGAGTCTTCAAGAATTCGAAGCTGACATCGCACGATTAGTGAGGGGCGCTTATCCCACAGTGGACGAAGCTGTCTACGAGAGCCTATCCATTGAAAGGTTCCTCGATGGGCTGCGGGATGCTGAGACGCAGCAGGCTGTAAAGTTGGCCCGGCCTAACACTTTAAACGAGGCCCTGACGCAAGCCTTAGAGTTTGAGGCCGTAAAGCAATCCGTCCGGGGCCAGGCACGTCTGCGAGGAGTCTACGCAGAGGAAGAAGAACCTATGAAGATAGAAGACATCGTAAGAAAAGTGCTTGATGCCCTGAGGGACCGGAAGAAGGATATAGCGGAGTTTGTAAGAGATGCATGCAGGGGAATGACATTGGATCAAACGAAGCAAGTCGCTAGGCTAATAACAGAGTATCAAGATGTGTTTGAAACTGCTACGGGGCCAAAAGGTAGGACAACTGTGGTTCAACATAAAATTGATGTTGGAGACGCTAGACCAATCCGTCAGATACCTAGGAGACTACCCTGGGCGAAGAGAGAAGAGGCAGAGCGAAAAATAAAAGAAATGGAGCAAGATGGAGTGATTGAGCCCTCCAGCAGCCCATGGACTTCGCCGGTAGTACTAGTAAAGAAGAAGGATGGGACTTCCAGGTTCTGCGCGGATTACCGACTACTGAACAATGCTACGAAGAAAGACAGTTATCCCTTGCCCCGGATTGACGACACTCTGGATGCTCTCGGAGGCTGTAAGTTCTTCTCGACCCTGGACTTGAAGAGCGGGTACTGGCAGGTGGAGATAGCTCCGGAGGACAAAGAGAAAACAGCGTTTTCCATAGGGAATGGAAACGGACTTTGGCAGTTCACGGTGATGCCCTTTGGACTTTGCAATGCTCCAGCTACCTTCGAGAGACTCATGGAAAATGTGCTACGGGGACTGACTTGGGAAACTTGTCTAGTGTATCTGGACGACATCATAGTCCTAGGGAAGACGTTTAACGATCATCTTCAGAATCTGGAGAAAGTTTTTAAGAGGCTTCGTTCTTCCAACCTGAAGTTAAACCTAAAAAAATGTAATCTTTTCAAGAATAAGGTTAACTATCTTGGACACGTAGTGTCATCTGAAGGAGTGACTGTGGACCCGGAGAAGATTAGCACCGAGAAAGAGTGGCCTGTCCCACGTAACAAACATGAGGTGAGGAGTTTTCTTGGACTTTGCACCTACTACCGCCGCTTCGTGAAGGGCTATGCTGATATTGCTAAGCCACTGACCAAGCTCACCGAAGAACAGCGTAAGTTTGAGTGGACTCCGGAGGCTAGTGAGGCTTTTGAGACACTTAAAACTTCTTTTTGCAGCGCTCCAATCTTAGGGTTCCCACGGTTTGGAGAGAAATTCATTGTGGACACGGACGCCAGCGATGTGGGTATAGGGGCAGTTCTCTCCCAAGTTCAGGACGACCATGAAGCTGTAATAGCTTACTTCAGCAGAACGCTATCCAAAGCAGAGAGGAATTATTGCGTCACCAGAAGAGAGCTACTTGCAGTCGTGAAGTCATTAGAGCACTTTCACAAGTACCTCTATGGACAGCCTTTCCATTTAAGGACCGACCATTCTGCCCTGACTTGGCTAATGAACTTCAAGAACCTGGAGGGACAGACAGCTCGATGGGTGCAGCGTCTTCAAGAATACAACTTCACCTCTGAACACCGACGAGGGAGAAACCATTCCAATGCCAACGCCCTGTCTCGCCGACCTTGCCCAGAGGGTTGTAAGCACTGCTCCAAGGTAGAAGAAAGGAATCCGTCCGTGGAAGTGCGTTGTGTCTCTTTTGAGCCAGCTATTGGATGGGAGCCGAAGGAACTCCGGAAAGAACAACTTGAGGATAGTGAGGTTGGACCACTGCTGCGGGAGAAGGAATCGGGGGCTCGTCCTAGCTGGGAGGACATTGCAGCTAGGAACCATGTGTATAAGAGCTACTGGGCACAGTGGGACTCAATGAAGGTTAAGAACGGAGTGCTTATAAGAATCTGGGAGGCCCCTAATGGTAGGAAGCAGATTGAACAGATTGTGCTCCCCAGAAATAAAAGAAAGGAAGTGCTGGAGGAGATCCACAATGGAGCATCTGGCGGGCACTTAGGTGTCAACAGAACGGTAGACAAGCTACGCCAGCGGTTCTACTGGTTGAACTTGAGGGCTGATGTAGAGAAGTGGTGCCGCCAATGTGATGTCTGTACTGGAAGCCGAGGGCCACAAACAAGAAGTCGAGGCAGAATGCAACAGTACAACGTTGGGGCACCCTTCGAGAGGATCGCCATCGACATCGCCGGTCCATTTCCCATGTCAGATGCAGGAAATAAATATCTCCTGGTGGCCATGGACTACTTTACGAAATGGCCAGAAGTATACGCCATACCAAATCAAGAAGCCGCAACAGTGGCTGGGTGCTTGGTGAACGAATTCATCTGTCGGTATGGAGTGCCACGTGAGCTGCACAGTGACCAAGGGACGAACTTCGGATCCCTGTTGATGAAGGAGGTGCTTCAGCGTCTCGGAGTGCACAAGACACGGACAACTGCACTTCATCCGCAATCTGATGGGATGGTCGAGAGATACATAAAGACACTCGTTGGACACCTCAGGAAAGTTGTGTCCACCAATCAGCGGGATTGGGATCGGAAGGTGCCCATTTTCCTCCTGGCGTACAGATCTTCGGTCCACGATACTACGGGTTTCACCCCAGGGAGGATGATCTTCGGAAGGGAACTGCGGCTGCCTAGTGACCTCATGTTCGGCCTGCCACCTGACGCAAAGCAGCCCGCAACGGACTACGCCTGCGAGCTCGTCGACCACCTACACGACACTCACGAGTTCGCTCGTCAGCACCTAAAAATGGCCAGTGACAAAATGAAAGCTCGCTACGACCGGCAAGCCAATTCGACTGGATTCAAGGTGAACGACCTGGTGTGGCTCTACAGTCTCCTCCGGAAAAAGGGGAGATGCCCGAAATTTCAACAGGATTGGCAAGGACCTTATCGGGTAGTGACACGAATTAACGATGTGGTCTACAGGATTCAAAGACACCCAAGAGGCAAGATGCTTGTGGTCCACCTTGATCGCCTAGCACCGTACCATGGAGCGGAAGCTGATCGGGACGATCAGCCTTAAGGAGGGGGCAGTGTGACATCTAGAGTGGCCTCTATCCTGGGAACCGGTGATGCGGAAGTAATGGATGGGTCGCTGACCACCTGCCCTGCTTGTTTACAACCTTTGGGGCACAATGGCTTACGCATGAACGCCCCTTACCTCTTCAATGGACTTCTAGAAGGTTCTAGGTTGACGAGCCAGCTCTGTCATGGAACTTCGGGCGCAGGGGAATTCAAGAAGCTTCTAGATGGAGACCTGCAGGTGATATATACGGCTCGGATACCAGCGTCAGTCAGTCAGTCAGTCAGTCAGTCAGTGAGTGAGTCTAGAGCCTACAGCCCGGGTGTTTGCAGCGACAGTGAGCGTGAAGTGTCCGAGTATAGTGAAGTGGTCTACGGAGAAGTTACCGGTGAGTGGTTCGTTGTGGGGATCAACGAAGGAGCAGTGCGGTACTTGTGGACGACTTCTGAAGGGACACTGAAGAAACTGTGAGTGAACTGTTAGCATTGGACTGTAGGTAGTAGGGAATCTAGTAAAGTCACTTCGTAGTCAGTAAGTGTAAATAATAGTAGAGAATCTAGGAAAGCCACTTTATAGAGCTAGGAATTGTAATTAAAAGAAGGGAATTTAGTAAAGTCACTTTGCAATTAGTAGTTGTAATTGATTGCCATTTATGGATGCCATCTAAGATTGTAATTATAAATTAGTTTAACTGTAACAGTAGGCCTAATAGTAAATTGTACTTTTCACAATAGTTTAAAGTTAAGGAAATAACCCATTTAATTATAATAAGTTAATTTTATATATTCAATAAATTTAGTAATTGTTTAGTATATCGTGTTGCTTATTTGTAAAACCCACATAGCGATTAATTATTTATAAATTAGGACGTAAAAAAACGTCACAATATTCTGACTGGATCATCCTTTTTACCGCAGGTTTGCACTCTCGTGTTTTACAAACAAAGACCTTTAAAATGAGGTATAACTCGAGGTAGGCTTATATTTAAAATTTTCAAGACTTCCTTCATGGGCCACCCCCTGGATATGCAAAAAACAAGTAAAATATGTCCATGTGTTTGGTATAGGGACATGTACTTAACTGCAAAGTTTGATTACTTTTTTAAATAGTTTTAAAATAAATAAATACATTCCAGATTTTTGCCAACCCTGACATTAAATTCGTTGAGTGGTTGTATTTTCTGACTGAGTCATCCTTTTCACCTCAGGTTTGTACTCTTGTGTTTTACAAACAAAGGCTTTTAAAATTATATACTCGTATACTCGAGGTAGGCTTACATTTAACATTTTTAAGACTTCCTTGTTGGGCCATCACATGGCTATGCGAAAAACAAGTAAAAAAGTCTAAATGTTTGGTATAAGAACATGTACGCAACTGTTAAGTTTCATTACATTTATTTCAATGGTTTTTAAATTAATAAATATATTCCAGACTTTTACCAAACCCTGTAGTTGTCTACTTTATACAAGACAACTATGAATGATGAGTGTAGGACGAGTAAGGATGGTATGTGTAGTCTTGTTACTAACTGAGTTCGACTTAGTGAACAAAGGACCATTTAATATTAGCCCAATAGCCAGTACAAGTAAGGGACCTACATCTTTTAATGGAATCCGAACCACGGACTATTGTGCTGATTTTAAGCTAATTGACAAATCTGACACTCAGTTCTCTTCCCTATAAAACATCTAAACCTTTACTTCTACTCAATATGGACACCACAGACTTCTCTAGTAGTGTTCACGTCGATAGTAACCATTTAGTGGACGCCGTATCAGTATTGATATTCCCGAGTATAGAATCTATCGCATACAGTTCCAGTTAGGTTGCAAAACTACACGGTTTATAAACGGAGGCAAATACAAAGGGTTGGTAAACGTTTTTGAGCTGGCTGAGACTGAAACAACAAGTGCAATAGATTCTCCCCTGTTGTGTTTGTTACTCATGTACGAGTTCCCGAGGGTTGGGCCACGTAGTCCTGTTCATGCACGTGTGTGGTTTGGGCTGCCACACCATACAATAATGAATAAACAATGCGATACATAAACTCACATCTGTCTAAGGTCTATTGTGATTGCATGGTAAAATACCAGTTGCTGTTTAGTGTCTGTGCTAGAAATGGATTTAAGTTATTTTTATAAGTTCAACATTTTTAGGAAGTTTATGTTTATAAGAATGATTTTAATTTAACATTTTAGTTTATAAATATGAGATATTTCCTTTTCCTGTAACTTAATTAGGAAAAGCCTTTATAGCAATTCCTTAATCTTTACCTTTTTATGTCAAATCACCGGCGACCTGAATGCACAATTTACATTTTTGAATGCCGTGTGTTTGTTATGCTACATCTGCGTAATTCCCACCCTATTCAAAGTACACAGTTGGAACAGGGTGGACTTTGGTTCTATCTATCCACGACATTTTGTATACCTTAAACTATTGAAGCCATTATTTTTAGTCGTTTAAATAATATGGCACCGTTAAAATGAAAAACACTCAAAAGAAAATATTTTTTTTTTCACTAAGCAGAAGTAGTAAAATTCCGTATTTATTTTCTAAGTTTTAAAAACAGTGAAAAATGGAAAATTTACTGTTAATGAAATGGACGAAAATAAATTTACTGGGTGAAAAGAAAATAAAATGTTTGCGAAAATACACCGAAACAAAATTATCCATATACGATGTGCTGACTTATCCCAAAATCTCCGGAAAACTACTGAACAAATTTTGATGTAATTTGGAGAGAAGTTAGCTTTTGTATCATATAGTCTAAGTTAGGATTTCTTGAAATTTTATTCATAAGAGATAGAAACAGCCCCTCAACGTTTCATTTCTTTCCATATAGGAGTGTAACATTGGCTAATGTGGTATTCATTGAGAAATGTTTAAGGTAATTTCTACTAACTCTGACATGATTGCACTATTTTGAATCCCTCTAAAGTAAATTTATAAGAGTTTCTGTACGGAGAGGGGATATAATTTTTAGAAGACTTGTTACCGCATAAATTTCATTTTTAGTATACTTTTTTAGTGTTGTAATTTTATATTTTTTATTCCTAGTGATCTTTTGTTAAATCATAATCAAATTTCGCCTCTCTCTATTCAGAACGATTCCGAAAAAATGACTGTTAGTTCTTTCTCATTGTTGTGGGTTATGTTCTTGAGGTTCTCTGTTTTGATACTACATTTTTGAATATACATTTTATATCTTCATTCATTTATTCAAACCAAATGGTGAAATGGATGATTTGTTCAGTCATTAATTTTGGGATTCTGGGTACTAAAAATAAGTAATTTTATTAATTAAAAACTTTATTTTTCTATAAAAAGATCGTATTACCAAATTTAAAACCATTTTCTATTTGAAATTTTGAATTCCCTCCTAGTTTTTTGTAAACTTAAGTTTTAATGAAATGTAATACTAAAAGAGTGAAATGAACTATTTTACCATTTTTTGAATTGGTCTATTTGGGCTTCTTCCTTGCTTCAGTGGAGCTATCAATATGCCAGCAATGCATACTACATACTAAAAAAATTACTAATAATGTTTTGTTTGAAATTTTATATTTGTCTAATTATATAACTCAAGTTTTAGCAAATTCTATTTTTAAATTATAGTATACAATCAGACTGTATCGAGTGTAAATGTTACTTACAGTGTAATAGTATATTTCATAATAAGAGTGGAAAGTGGGGTTTTGCATGTTCGAGACCATATGTTTGAAGTGCGAGACTTGTCGAGCACTTCAAATGGTCGAGAATATACAAAACACTTTCACTCGAGTTTTGAACGATACTTTTCACTACACTACAGAATAAAAACTCATTTTTGGAATGTTAACAGTTTATTAAATTAGAAACATGTTTTAAAAACAGGTGTTGTTGACTGTGGAAAATTTTCGGTTGTAAACAATGTTACTTTCGGTAGTAAACAATAGACAGCTGTTGAAAATATGATGTTTCGCAGGTTGTAAACACATAACGAAAACAGCTGAACTCATAGTAGTGTAGTGAAAACATATTTAAAATTGAGCTAAAATATGCTCGATGATATAGGTAATAGGAAGAATTCAAAGTAGACATCATAAATAAAACTTCGTGAAGTATGGCTGAAAAACAGTAACAGTTATGGTGGTGGTTGTTTTTTGTTGTTGTAATTGTAATTTTGTCCGTTAAAAAATAATATATTTATACCACGAGATAAGAAACCCTACTTTAACCCAGATACTTGTGAACAATGAGTTAAGGAGGTTGAAGGTGATATGTTATATGCTCGTTCCTTTAATACTGATATGGCCTCCGCTCAATGGTTGCTATCGATGTGGACACTACCAAAGAAGTCTGGGGCGTCCGTGTTGGGTGGTAGTTAGTTTAGCTGACAATCAGACCATTTCGTGTGTCGGATTCCACGTAAAGCTGTAGTTCCCGCAGTTATGCTAGCAATAGAGCTATTCATTATTATTATTATTATTATTATTCATTATTATTCATCTGTAAGACGCCGATCGTAGAGATATGGGCGAATATGAGGCATGAATGAGTGTGATGAGTGTAGATGAACGAGTTTAGTCATTGTTACTATCTGAGTTCGACTTAGCTCAGAAAGGACTATTTATTAATAGCCCAATAGCCAGGACAACTATGGGACCTACAGCTTTACGTGGAATCCGAACCACGTAGTGTTGGTCTGATTTTCAGCTAACTGACAAGTTTGACACTTAGTTCTCCTCTCCACACAACACCCGAACCTTGACTACCATTCAACACGGACACTCAAGTCTTCTCTAGTAGTGTCTATACTGATGACAACCATTGAGCGGACGCCGTGTCGGTATTAAGAGAACCGAGCATGAAACATATCGCCTACACTCTCCCAAACACTTTGTCCCCAAGTAGCTGAGTTACAGCACTGCGCCACCAGTGCCGACTTAATAAATATATATTTTTAAGGAACAGTCGACCTCAGTTAGTACTGTTATTATTGTGTAGTATTGAAATAGTAACATTAAAATGTAACATTTAATGCTTTTACTTTCAAAAGCAGTATACCTACGATTGTTAGGAATGTAATGTGATAATATGAAATGTTTTGGAAAGGCAAGGACTACTAGGTTCAGGAATGTGGATTCTGTTTAGTCAGCTGTTTCAGTTCCTCTCCTGGATACCTTTCTTACTAAAATACCCTTCTCGATTCTCCTCACACATTCTTTAGGAACTGCCCCAAACCAAAACTTAATTAAACATTTTCTTACACCTTCTTCTTCAACTGCTGCAATGGTGAAGATAACGAAATGTGTGTGGTTTATTATTAACAATTTCATCAATATAATAACTTATCACGTGGTTTTGAATAAATTGCATTCATACGCTGTTTTGACTTCATGTTTGCATCATCTGTGGAAAGAAAAAAACCATTTTACTAGCAGCTCACCCGTAATTGGTTGCACAGACACGTTTCATTAATCTTCTGCAGTCGAGCGATTTATTTGTCTTTCCCGCGATGCTATACGGTATATCAATTGGTTTATTTTTCAGAGATTCGTGTAATTCGTAAAAACCTCCGGTATTTATTTGGCAATACTTCACCTGTTATTCTTTTCCTCCTATTAAAATATTGTCAGGAATTTTTTTTCTTCAAAATTTCCATCAATTTGTTCCACTGAAAGTGCCCTAAGCGTGATTAGTATAGAAATGAAAACGACTTTTAGGTTAAGTATTATTTAGGGTACATTATTTGTATTATTAATATTTATTTTTTGTTTTGGCTCCTGTAGTATTACCTAATTATTCCTTCTATTTAGCTATGTATTTAAAACATTCATACATACAATTCAAATTAATGAATCTTATTTAGTTTTATTATGATCTATATAATTCTTTATTGCTTTAAGTTACCTTGTAGTCATATTGTTCTTTTAAGGCTGTGAGTTGAACTCAGATTTGTAGCCTTTGGGGGGAATATTTTTCCATTTTTTTTTATGAGAAAGCTGTTTTATTTTTTGTGGAATAAAGTTTATTTTGATTTTATTTGAAGCGCACTAAAAAAGTAAATTGTGCGATAGAAAATTTATTAGAATCCTTGTTATAAGACAACGGAAGACAAAAATATCATAGATCTATTTCAGTATAAAAAAGGTTTTTTTACAGAATAGAAAAAAGGACTTGTAATTTTCTTTCCTAAGATAAATAGTGGATTAGAAGAAAAGCATGACAAACGGTAACCAGTATAAACGACCAAGTGAATTTATTGTCCTCTGTGTCTTCTCTAATATCTCTGTGGTACTGTTTTACGTACTATTTAAGTTTAGCTAATTTATTTTTACAAGTTCAAGCTTAAAAAGTAGTTTTCCAAATGAGTTATCATTAAATGGTGACCAAGCAGAAAATTAATGACCAAGTAGATGCTTTGAAACACTCAATTTAGAAAAAATTGTCATTTTGATTTATTAAAATGTTATTGAAAGAATGTTACGAAATTAATAAAACTGAAAAAGAATTGCGACAGGTTATGAAAGACACATGTTTGGCTTGCAAATGTAAATCTCAAATAACGGAATCCAGTAATTGGCTGATTCACCCTCGCAACGATCTAAGTTTCTTCAACCTCAATGGAGGAGGTCGTCAATAATAAAAAATTGTCATATAAAGGTCTAAATACATTTATAAATGACAAATATAACAATATAGAGATAGAACATACTTACCTATTGTATGTATTGGCACTACTTTAGTGGCGGCGCGCTGTAACCTGCCTGCTCGGGGACAAAGTTTGTAGGCGATATGTTCCATGTCCATCTTAATACCAACATGGCAGCCATTTAAAGGTTACCATCAACGTGAACGCTACTACAGAAGTCTGGGGTGTCCATGTGGGGGGGAGGGGGTAGTTATGATCCGGATGTTGAGTAGGGAAGAGAAGTTTGTATATAGCTTTTCAAAAAACAGAAAATCAGACCAATACTGTGTGATCCGGATTCCACGTAAAGCTGTAGGTCCCTTAGTTACCCTGGATATCGGGCAATTAATAAATATTCCCTTCTAAGGAACAATTACCTTAGCTATTAACAATGACTACACTTGTTCATCTACACTCACACACTCATTCACCCCTCTCAGTGCCTCTACCATCAGTGAATTGCTAATGACTAGTAGTAAAAATAATAACTGAGAGTAAGACATAAGCTCACCTTAAATTAAACGACGAAATTTTGTTTGATTTGTTTTGTAAATGGTTTAATATCCCCAGTTAGCCAGTAAATCGGCGACACCAACGCCCCCGGCGGGAGGTCTGGGAACAACACCAATATCCGCACTGGACAATACTTGTCAATTAATTACTTCTACTGAAGTTCATTAAAGGGAAAACAACGCCCGCAGCACTGATGAAACCTGTGTTGAACATAAAAACTCAGACAAGAACACAGTTGATTAAATTAAGAAACAAATTTAGATTACATTAGTGATTTATTTAATAAGTTAGATAAAAACAATGGTACAAGTTTTATGTTATACATATATCAATAAATAAATAGCCAGAGCAACTAATGGACCTACAGCTTTACGTGGAATCCGAAACACGTAATGGTCTGATTTTCTGCTAATTGACAAGCCTGATACTCAGTTCTCTCTCCTATATAGCATCCAGCCCTGACTACCATATAACACGCTCACCCCGGATTCGATAGTATTTTCCACGTAGATAGTAACCATTGAGCGGACGCCGTATCAGTATTAAGAGGACCGAACATAGAACCTGTCGCCTACAATCTCCACAAAACTTTGTCCCCAAGTAGCTGGATTACAGCACCGTGCCACAAGTGCCGACTATTATTAGAATTTTAAATTTCACTATAGTACTTCAAAATTATTGACAAAGCAGTGAAGATTTATATAATTTAGTTATGATTGGTCATATTGGTGTAGGTAGGTATGAAAGTAACTAAAATTGAAGCGTCAATTATTTTATACGCTATTAAGAAGTGCCTAATAGCGCTAAAATTATGGAAAGTTATGTGGACAAGTAAATCGTGGTTTAGAATTGGCATCAATGAATTTTTATAGGTTGTTATCTATTTTTTAGCCATTTAAATTAATTTTTTCAGTCAAAATATGACCTTATAATAAATTTAAAATTAACATACTGCTTCGTAATGGCCTTTAGTGTGCTGTGTTGCATTACAACTGGCGATGGTTACAATAAATATGTATTTACAAAACTATCGTTTGTAGTTAAAAAAAGACGTTTACGATACAATATTAATAATAAATGAACACGTATTCAAATGAAAATTATTTATTAATAATATCATTAGATGGTAGTAAACAAAATTTAACGTATTAAGGAAGCAGGGTTTAACAAGATTTGTTTGATGAGAGAATAAAATTAGTATGAATTTATTTTAAGTAATATGTTCACACGATTATTTTGAAAAAAAGGTAACGGCAGGCATCTATATAATAAATA
>JAQJVL010008391.1:0-19955 GCA_035578905.1 Stictocephala bisonia
AAAGTCTGCCGGCCCGTCCCACGTGTTTCGGTTACTGTCTTTTTGTTTGGTGCCTACAAGACCGTATGTTTCTTTTAACGTTTGTTAGTTTTAATGGAGAAAGTCACTGTATATAGGTGTACATAGTGTTTTAGGTTTTAAGTTTTAAAATGTCTTTACCGTCAACTAGTAAAGATATACAAAGTGACGATCCTAGGTCCAGTGAACAAATATTACAAGTTTTGCGTGAACTGGAAAACAGAGAAAGCGATGATGAGGTTGATGATTTTGATTAGAACCCAGACTACTCTCCAAACAAAAGTGACCGATCTACAGACGACGAGGAAGCTATTTCTGAAGAAGAATTATTAGAAAATGAAGACTGCTTTGTTGTAGAAAATTATAATTATGATGAAGAAGACGAGTTCTTTTGGGGAAAAGATGGAACTGTTTGGATGAAAAAAGAACCTCCGACACAGAGAAGGACACCACATACCAATATTATACAGAGACCTTTGCCTGGACTTACAGTGAGAAGCCGGAACTTGGGTCAAAGTCCTACTAAATCTGAGGTATGGGAAAGTTTATTTGACGATGAAATAATCAATGAGATTGTTATTCATACAAATGAGAAGTTAGATATTGTTAGATCGAAATTAGGAGAAAATACAAATAGAGTAAACTATAAAAATACAAATACCACTGAAATAAAAGCAATGATTGATGTACTCATGTTGAAATCTATTTTTCGATGCTCTAATGAAAAATCAAGTCTTTGTTTTCAAAAAGCATTACTGGTAGACCAATTTTTAGAGCTACATTTTCTGTAAAGCGATTTGAAATATTGCTGGCGTACCTTCGTTTTGATTACTCTAGGACGCGAGAAGAAAGGAAATGTACAGATTGTGCTGCTTCCATAAGTTTTATTTTTAATAAATTTATTACAAATTGTAAGGACCTATATTCTCCAGGCACAAACGTAACAGTAGACGAGATGCTTGACCCCTTTAGAGGCAAGTGTGCTTTTAGGACATATATGCCAAACAAGCCCAAAAAATACGGCTTGAAGATTATGTGCCTCACAGACTCTGCAACATCGTACCTAGTAGACGCTTATATTTACAAGGGGAAAAACACAGATTGTGAGGGTCTAACAGCTGAAGAAAAGAAGTTAGCAAAACCAACACAATCTGTGATCCGACTGTGCAAATCTATTGAAGGGAGCAATAGAAACGTAACAGGCGACAATTGGTTCAGCTCAATTCAGCTGGCAGACGAACTAGGAGACCGCTCTCTTACGTATGTTGGTACTCTAAAAAAAAAATAAAAGAGAAATACCTCCTGAATTTCTTCCTTCAATGGAACGGAGGGTTGGCTCTGCTCTTAATGGCTTTGGTGGGATGATTACACTTTTATCTGTCGTCCCAAAGAAAAAACAAGCGGTGTTACTCATATCATCAATGCACCACAGTATTGCAACAGATGAAAACAAAAGTAACAAGAAATTGTTGCATACTACAACAAAACCAAAGCAGGTGTGGATATCCTAGATATGATATGTGCTGTTTACTCCTCCAGCTCTAGGACAAGGCATTGGCCCTTAGCAATATTCTTCCAGATGATTGATATTAGCTCTGTAAATAGTTTCATCATATACAGTACATTTAGGAAGAATCCACTTTCCATCAGGTTTGATTTTATCCATGACCTGGCGATGGAGCTAATCAAGCCTCAACTGGAGAGAAGATTTGCGATACCAAATCTACCTCGTGACATCAGGAGCATACTGGCAGAGTTCCTCTAAAAACCCCAAGAAGCTAAAGTGGAACTTGACGACAAACTCCAAAAGAGGAAGACTTGTTCAAAGTGTCCATCTGCTAAAAGAATAAAGACTGCATACAAGTGTGTACTGTGCAGCGATCCAATCTGCCTTGAATGCAGCAAAAAGATTTGCCTGCCATGTGCCCAAAACCAATAAAACACTTTGAACATGTAATGACAAGTTGGTATATGTTAATGTTTTTTGCATATTTTAATTTTTTCATATCAATAAGCTGTTTTATTTTCAGATGAACAACCCTAATAACTACTTACCTATTCCAGCTACTACAATATGGTTTATGTAACTAAACCTCTTTAGGGTCTCCTAGACCGTGTGTTTCTGTTGATGGTTGATCAATTTGAGGCCTCACAGACCGGGTGTTTCTGAAAATTGTTACTGAAGAGGTTTTAAGTACAATAGTGAATGAGGTAAACGAATGTGGATTTTATGCCTTAATGGTCGTTGAAGCAAAGTCACACAGAGTTCAACAATTGTGTATTTGTATAAGATATTTGTTTGAATCAGAAATTAAAGAAAGATTGCTAACAATGAAGGATGTTTCTCTAGATCATAGTGCTGAGTCCTTAGCAAACATTATTTTGAACTACCTTAAGGAAGTAGGTATACCTGCTACTTTAATAGGTCAATCACATGATGGCGCGAGTGTATTGTCCGGAGTAAAGAATGGGCTACAGAAAATCATCAGGGATACCCATTCTCTCACCATGTATGTGCACTGTTTAGCACATAAGGTTAATTTAGTTCTTGTAAACTCTTGTGAAAGCAATAACTACAGTTGTTTCTTCTTTAATGTGATGCAGTCACTATATGAGTTTTTTTCTAACCCTGATATGCATGCGGAATACAAAATACTGCAAGAGGAGCTACAGATCAAAGTCCCAGGTTCACATGAGATCCACAAATTAAGTGACACTAGGTGGTCGTGTAGGGCTACTGCTGTCCAATCTGTTAACAGACATTTTTATGCAATTCGTGCTGTCCTCAAAAAGATTGCCAATGATCTAAGGAATTCGAAGTCTCCTCAGACCAAAGGATTACTGGCTTCAATTACATCCATGGACTTTGTAGTATGTTTAATATTTTTATTGGAGTGTTTAACTGATATAAATATCCTCAGCAAAGCGCTTTAGAAGTAGGACTCTTGCATAGCAAGATGTGCGAAAGCAGCAGGAGCAATTATTATATGAAGCTGAAGTCAAAAAGAAGTGAAAATGCATGGGAGAAAAAGTGGAATGAAGTAATGGAGTTTTCAATGATTAACTACATTTATTCCCTGAAAATATTTGCATCACAACCCAATCCAATGAGACTACCACAACATCTTGTTCCTTGGAAAAAGAAAGTCATTCGACTTCAAGTTCACATATTGCACCCAAACGTCGGCGAGTTATTTCAAAAACTCTTAATGAATACTTTGTAATGTCTACTGTTGGACAGTCAAGAGGAGTCGATACAGAGAGTTTGAGTGATAACAGTGAAGTGAACAGCAAGGTAGAGTACCGTTGTGACCTTTATTACCCAATAATTGATATTTTGACCAGTGAACTCAAAAGAAGGTTTGCCGGTGAAGCAATGGAAGTAGCAAATGCGAGTGAAGAGTTGCTTTGCCTCAATGTAGAGAAATCTGAATCGTTTATACAGAAATATCCAGTGCCCGAATTGAACCAAACTATGCTCATATCAGAAATGAGCATCCTACGGTGCGTTCTCGAGTCAGATGGTATCAACCCGACATAAATACCGCTTAAAGAGTTGGTTAAAATATTAAAAGAACTGGTTTTAATTCAAGATGATATTTATCCCAATTTCAAACTGCTTTTTAAGATTTGTCTTACCCTTCCATCTGATAGTGCTACTTGTGAACGATCGTTCTCGACAATGAGAAGAATTAATCAATGGCTTAGGTCATCCATGGGCCAAGAACGTTTCTCCAATTTAGCTGTCATTTATTCAGAATCTGATTTAGTAAAAAGCCTCAATTTGGAAAAACTAACGGATAAATATGAAAAAAAAGGAAATAGAAAATTGCCTCTTATTTAATTATTAATAAAGGAGTGCTAATATTGTAGTGCTAATGTGTTAATATAAGGGTTACATTTATTGACAATATGAGACCGTTCTATTGTAAAAAGTAAACATGTATATACCTGGTTTATATTGCTATAAAACCAATATTATGTTTATGTTTGATAAAAATAAACATCAATTTCATGTTCTGAGTTTAAGTATTTTTCATTCAAAAAAGGTACCTAAATTTCATGTTTTTAAGCTGCAATTTTTAAAAATGTCCCCCAGACCCCCCGGAAAAAATAGGATACAGGAAATTTAATGCATGGTAAACTTGTTACTTGTGCCCCCCCAACATACAAGGTCTAACTCCGCCCATGTTCTAGCTTTCTTTTGCAAGTTATTATCTTTTTCAAGTATCCGGCACAGTTAAAGTACAATTTTTTATAAATTCATACTAAACATCCTAAAATATAATTAATTGTATTTAGTATGAGAAATAAAAAATAAGACAAAACAAACAGAAAGCTTTTCTTACCTTATGGCTTTTCTTTTTAAATGAAATGAAAGTTGTCTTTATTAAGGGTGAAGTTAGGACCACAAAGTCCTCTCTTACTCTTAACCTCACAAATGAAAATTATGCTTTCAATGCTAACATACAAATTTTGAGACATGTATCTTATTTTATGATACAGATAAATACAATCTATCTTAAGATATGTATCTTATAAATAAATGTATTTTAAGTGTTTTTTTATATAAAATAGACAACACTTTTGAAGGGTACATTTTTAGGGATCAATACAATTCTGTAATGGTACAAGAGGTATGTGAATAAATCAAGTTTTATAGGCATTATTCATTATTCATCTCTGAAATGCCGATCGTAGATATGAGTGAATATGAGGTGTGAATGAGTCACATGAGTGTAGATGAATGAGTGTAGTCATTGCTACTATCTGAGTTTAACTTAGCTTAGAAAGAACTATTTATTAATAGCCCAATAGCCAGGGCAACTACGGGACCTACAGATTTATGTAGAATCCGAACCACGTAGTGTTGATCTGATTTTCAGCTAACTGACAAGTTTGACACTCAGTTCTCTTCCCTACACAACATCTGAACCTTGACTACCATCCAACATGGACACCCCAGACTTTCTAATATTGTCCGCTTGATAGCAACCACTGAGCGGACACTATGATTACAGTCCAGAGTACATGTCCTACACTGTAATCTGTTGTAGAACATAAGAGTAAACACAGCTGTACCAATACTATAATAGTGTTATTGTCTCACAAGAAAATTGTCTCATTAATTTTGTGTAACCTCGCCCTATACTGTCTTCAATGGCATCACCGATTTCCTGTCTCAACTATCCGTCATCTGTTGCTCAATTGATGATATTACTGCTTGAACAGCCAGCTGCTGCCTCTCAACACAGATATGAAAGACACTGAGGTTGCAGCCAATAGTGCGCTGAATGAATGTAGATTAAGAAAGTTGGGATGTCGAGTCTAGTAGATGGTTCTCAGGTTCTCTATGCAAATGGAGGGACACCTTGACTGTCCCTTTCCTTAGTCACCTCCAAACTCCCAAGTATTATCATATACAAATTTATTAAGATGACATTAGTTGTAATCTATTTACAAGCGTTCGCTTGGACCTAAAGAAATTAACATCTGTCATTTTTTTCTCTGTGCTTTTACCTATTCACCACTATAGCTCGCTGGAAAAATTTAAATAAATAAGGTTTTTATTTTAGAGTGGTTTTCAACAAACAATGCTGATTTACAAAACAACTCAAGTTTTATTACAATTATTTAAAAAATAAAGCTAATTTTAGTTATTAATAGAAAAAATAAGTAATGTATACAGTACAGTTATATATGGATATAAAAGCTTGTATTATACATTAAATATTCATATAAAAATTTTTTATATGTAGTTTCAGATACACCCTAGCCAGTTACGCTGGAGGACAATTCATTAAATAATTTGTGAGCAAAGTACGCAAATCGTTTTCTTTTAAATTCACGGTGAACGCTAGGCATCTCCAAAACTTTCAGGTACTAAAAGATTGGATATGAGACCTGTTTTTTAGTTTTTTCCTCAAATATCCCGGCCTGCCAGTGGTAAAGATTCTATAAACTAGGTATGAGGAGTGCAAGGTACAAAACATGCCTCCCTTTTAACAAGTTTTCCCTTTTAACTAGACAGAATGGTTGTTTTCTCGATTACGGGCCAACTTTCTATTTGGGGGAGATAATGCAAAATGGGTAAGTCACTAGTGAGTATGATTCTATTAGAATCTATCAGAAATATTTATTTGTGACCTACCTTAGCGACAGCTTTGTTGTTATGCTAAAGGATCATTATGAGAGATTCACTAACTGAGCTCGTGATACTGTTTGAATGGATTTTGATCTCTTATACTTGTACACCAATAACTCACAAGAAGGAACTAAGCGAAGTAGAATAAACAAGGGACAATGTATTTAGTATAAACAACTTCTAAAATGAATATCTAAGATGATTTTAAAAAGTTCTTTTTTAAAAAAATACTTTTTAGATCTTTTTCTGTAATACATTTTTAAAAATGTTTATCCATTCTCATTCAGAGATAAAACTGGCTTATTGGTAATCAATGTTGGTGTACAAATCCTTTCTTCTTCATCTTGGATTATGACTCTATTGTTTGGGTACCGTATCAGTATAATTTCATTATCAGACTCTAGGGCAAATAAGGCCTGAAAAGCATCTTAGGGATCACACATGCGTTAAGTATTTAGGCTGTTTTATGGCTGAATGGGAGACGTCCTCAATCTTTAAGCATCAAAAGAGTACGTCTGACTTGTGTAATTTTATGATCATTTGAGGTATGCTGGGCTGGCCTGAAAGTTTCCACTGATCGACTACCGAATATCTGGAAACATACTGTAAGATCTAAGGGAGCAGTTTGTCATAAGGAATTTTAGCATCAAGTGCTCAATAAACACTGCGTTACTCCATTTTTTGGTCGGTTGGTTAAATCCCAGCTTAATACGCAAAAGGGTCTCAGTTCAATCCCAATCAAAGTCGTAACATATTGTGAAAGAGATCAGCTGATAACCACTAGCTGTTCATTTGTCATTGGACTACTAATTAATGACACTTTCTAAGGAATATGAATATGACTAGTTCATGACTACATTCGTGCATCTATACTCATTCCAAATATATATTTGCCCATATCTTGACGATCGGCTTAAGAATAAATAAGTAATATGAAACTAGACTGCTTTATATCAGTTGATTTTTACTTTTTTTACTACATGTAACTCTTCAGGAAGATAACTGATGACTATCTATTAACATTTGGACCATTGTTCATATTATCTGCTGTCAGTGCCCAGTGCCTACACTTTTAAGTATTATTTGTGCAAACAGCCACTTCTATTTCGGCCCGACATTGTACAATGACCTCCCCGATAACTTCAAGCCTTACTCACATGAAACATTTAAGGTAAAGCTTAGGGAAATGATATTAAATGGTGAAATAGTTGATTAGAATTTGTTAATGTTTAGTTGTCTAGTTACATAATATGTCTCACTTGTTGCTTTAGGATTAGTTATTCACTGTTCATGTTAGTTTTATTTTTGACTCGAGTTGCTCTGAAAAGCAGTGTAAAACTGAGAAACGCTTATGTAAATAAAGGCATTTTTATTTATTTATTATTATTTATTCTCCTTTTGTTCCAATCTATACACAGGCGCACGCCCAACTTTTTTTGCATACATTCTACTTGCACACACAAGTGTTTATGCACATCTGTTTATTTATATAGTATGACTTTTTATAGTTTGGAAGATTCTTTAAACCAGACAGTGGTGTGATGTGTTTGTTGTATTTGTCGGTCGTCCCGTCCGTCGGTTGTCGGTGAGCAAGTGTTCGATGTTCGATGCATGTTCTTATCTGCTTGACTGTAGGATTATAGTGGTTATCGTATGTTAAAGTATAAAATGTCTGTTTTGTTATTTCCTATTTGTCAGGTAGTGTGAAAGTGATGCTACTTTGTCATTTGTTAATGGATTTTCTATGAAGAAATTTTTATCATTATAAATTAGGCAATTTAGAAAACTTAGTTTTTATGTCATGTCTAAGTCTATCGTAAAGAAGAGTCTTGAAATTTTTGATAAGACGTTAAAAGGTTAGTGGTTTTCAAAGTATGAGGTTAGTGGTACTGGTACACATTTAATCTGCAGGAATTAGAATAACAATTTAACTTATCACTATCGACTCGATTTTTCGGTAGGCTACTACTCAGTATAACCCTATTATGAAGTTTTTTCTCACTTAACAACATTTTAAAACTGCTTGAATTGGGTCACGAATTGGCTAGTTATATATTTTCACGAGATACCTAATGCTTTTAATTTTGCAGGAATCACTTATTTTACCGAAAAATGCAGTAAAACCAATGTCAAAACAGAGGATTTTTGACATATATCCGTTATTAAAAATTAGGATATATTTTGACCATCTCTTTTTTAATTTGAAGTGTGCGCTGAATATAGATTTGAAACACGGCCGTTTGCCAGTGACTGTGTTGCTAACCTAACCTAACCTAACACGAAAATGCAATCGGATTTTCTCTGCGATCAATATTAAGCGGGTTAATGTTCAAGGTTTTGGCCGAAATCCTTGGGTTAGGTTAAGTTAGGTTAGGTTAGGGCCGTTTGCCAGTGACTGTGTTGCTAACCTAACCTAACCTAACACGAAAATGCAATCGGATTTTCTCTGCGATCAATATTAAGCGGGTTAATGTTCAAGGTTTTGGCCGAAATCCTTGGGTTAGGTTAAGTTAGGTTAGGTTAGGGCCGTTTGCCAGTGACTGTGTTGCTAACCTAACCTAACCTAACCTAACACGAAAATGCAATCGGATTTTCTCTGCGATCAATATTAAGCGGGTTAATGTTCAAGGTTTTGGCCGAAATCCTTGGGTTAGATTAAGTTAGGTTAGGTTAGGTTAGCAACACAGTCACTGGCAAACGGCCGTCCGCGAGTGGTGAACGCGACGCGGTGTATTTTGGATTAGGCCTTTTACAATTATTTTTTTAGGTGCAACAGAAAAACTGCTGTCAAATCCTGACTAGCAGGCATTATGCGATAGTTACAGACACCAACTATTAACCACAAAAACCGATTTCACTTATATTTCGGAAGTCACGGACGGAGGCCAAACACCCAAATATAACACAAATTACAATTTTTTTAAAGTAAATAAACAATTAGGCATGGATAAGTTAGGTTATGTTTGGCTAGTTACAGTAAGTAAGAAGTGTATATTTGGGCCGTAAAAATAATTTTATTGAAAAACGAATTCTATAATCATGTTTGGTAACCATGCACTTTCTTGCCACCAATGAAAATACAATTTCTTGTTGAAAAAGTGGTGAAATATGAGTTTATATCTAATGTGGAGCTTGATTTCATCCACAGAAATCTCGTTTTTTTATAAAAAAAATCAAAAAACTAGCATTTTATCTGATAATGAAAAAACTATTTTGAAAATCGTTATTTTTCAACAACTTTTTTCATTTCTCGTGTTTTTTATCCTGAACACAAAAATGCATTTTTTACTGACCTAATCAAACATAACCTAACTGTCTATTTTCTTAACTCTTCCAGTGTCTACCCGTCTCATTTGAGACAACTGGACGTTTGCTTACGTTTTTGCGTATACACAGCACATTATTTGTTCAATCGCGTTATATAGTATACCATTGGAAGTGGAATGAAACAGTCTTTCTTTTGCGTACTGTCTTTAGACGATCAGTGGCTGCACTGTAAATTAACAGCCAATCAAAATCAAGCAGTGGTTGTCACCAGCTGTCTTTGTTGATTTGTGTTGGATTGGTTAGTTGTGTGATTATTAATTGAAGATAGTGACATTGATATAGAAAAAGATCCTTCAGATTCTTCATTGTTGGATTACTCATCTGGAAGTGGTTAGGAGTATGTACCTGATCCAATAAGACATTGACACTTCTGACAACGAAAATGAAGGTAGGCCTATTTATAATTATTCAGATAGTGACAGTACCATTATTCCAAGGCCTGTTACTCCAGTGAATCCATGGATTCGTGTGTATCCTCCAGAACCTGAAAAGAAAATTAGACCTCATTTTCAGACTAGGTCTCCCGGAATAAAAAATTGCCCTCCAAGGAATAGTAGTCCTGATCAGTATGTGCAATTATTTCTAAATGATGCATTCTGGCAATTACTAACCAGAGAAACAAATGCTTGTGCTGATAGACAAACATACCAGCAAAACAATTGTCTCAATTTTCACGGTGGAAAAAATGGTCACTTGTTACTGTGACTGAAATGAAAAAAATGTATTGGTTTGACCATAAACATGGGGTTGGTTATAAAGAAAAACCTAAAACATTATTGGAAAGTAGGAAAACTCTGTGCTACACCCTCTTTTGCTCAGACTATGCCATTGAATCGCTATCTTTTGATCAGCACATTTTTACACCTGACATCCTCAGCAGGCATCCCACGAAATCAGCCTAATCATGATCCTTGGTACAAAATAAGATACTTATTAGACCATCTGAACTTGGCTTTCATTAGACACTTTTCACCATTTTAGTCCCTGTGTACAGATGAAAGTCTTATAGGCATGAAAAATCGCTGTGCTTACATTCAATATTTACCAAACAAAAAACATAAGCAGTATGTGATCAAGAAGTTCGAGGTATGTGACAGCAAAACTACGGTAATTATGTCTCTTACGTATAGAGCTGTACAGTGGGAAAAGCTATTTACCAGCTCAAGGTCCTAATGGACCACTATTTACAGAAAGAGTAATCACAAATCTCATGGAGAAAAGCCGACTGTTCGATAAAGGCCACCACATCTTCACAAACCAGTTTTATACTAAGATTCCACTTGCCAAACATTTACTAGAAAAGAACACCTAAATCACTGGAACTATAAATAAAAATTCTAAGTTTATTCCAGCAGTTATAAAGGAGGCAAACTTACAAGCAGGGGAGACTATATTATAGGCAAGGGGAACTGTTACTTGTAAAGTACAAAGAGCGTGTGACAAAAAAGCCAGTATATGTCCTCAGCACTGCAGTCCATGCCGAAGACAAACTAGTAACTAGTAAGAAAGGATTGGAAGCAACAAAGCCTACTCTAATAGACCAATACAACCAAGACATGGGTGGCATTGATGTCAGTGACAAATGTGTGTATCACACTACATTCAACCGCCAGACTTCCAAGTATTGGAAGAAGATATTTTTCAATATTTGTGACATAGCACTATTTGATGCATATGTACTGTATACACAAAATACAGCCCTTGATTAGGAGAAACTTTATTAGTGCCATTCTGGATTCTCTATCTGCCAGCAAAGATTCAGTAGTAGGTCCTGCTGGAGATGCAGGTCCAAATCCTCATTCACTACAACACCTTTCTGGAGCGCAAATAAGGAGATGTGTAGTCTGTCCTGAAGGTAGATCAAGATACTGGTGCCCAGGATGCAATAGTGGGATACATCAAAAATGTTTTCACAAACTAAAGCACTTTTGGAGAACTATGAAAGGTGGGAAGAAAAGAAACAGGCAGGAAAGTAGTGATAGCGAGTCAGACTAGGCAAAGAGACTCTTTCACCATATTGTACATAATTATTTTTTTGTAAGGATATTATGGAAACTGTACATATTTTCTAAAAGTAAACTGATTTTGCTACAATTTGGCTATTTTGGTATGATGATTGTGTTCTTGTGCTAGTCTGTGGAGGGGGTGCAAACATTTTGAAGAAAAAAAATTATTTTTTATTCAACTTTGAAGTGCACCTGAATTTTTTATTTATTTATTTATTATTTTTTTTTTTTTTTAAGGTAAGTCAACAAATGTTATATCATGTTATTCTACAATTATTTATAAACAAAAGAAATTGTAACATATGACACTAACTTCAAAATAAATTTTCTGAAAATTTTTTAGTAAAACTCTACAAAATCACTAAAATAGGCATAGCACCTAAGGACTGTATATGGGGCACTGGGAGGGTTAACAAAAATTCTTAATTTACGTTAAATTTGAGTTTTTGGCCGGTGGGAATATAGGTGAATTCGGTTTTTGTGATTAATAGTAGTTGTATTTAATGATCGCATATTGGCCGCTAATCACGATTCCCCGCGAAGATAGTTTTTCCGTTATATCTCGAGAAATAGTTGTAATAGACGAAACAGATTTGTATTTAGTGCAAAAAAAAAAAATAAAATAAAAAAGATTCAAAAAAGATTATTAAATTTTCAATAAAAACCAATAAATTTTACTGCCAAAAATACTAAAATTTGTGACATTGGTTTTTACAAATTTTTCAGTAAAATATGTTTTTTTCCGCGGAATTAAAAGCATATCTCGTGAAACTACAGCCAATTCTAGAGACCCATTTCAAGCTAAATTTTACGAATTTGTTTGGTGGCAAGAAACTGCACAAAGACCTCATGTTTTTTAGCATATAAACATGTACAATAAAAAAAACTGATGTAAAATAATGATTTTTAAAAAGTTGGTTTTTTCACTACGCCTACGAGATAAAAAACTAGTTTTATTTTTTTTGTTGGTAAATTGAGTTTTCCAAAGTAAAAACTCATATTTCACCACTTTTCAACAAGAAATCATATTTTCAGAGATGGAGAGAAAGTGCATAATTGCCTGGTAACTTACCGTAATAATGAACTTTCTGCCCAGGACATAGCCTGAGATCCATAAATTAAGCCACAGGCAAATTGTCCTGGTGGGGCTGTAAGCTGAGCTTCCCCAACAAGCATAGTGAGTGACTTCTATTTAATATTCTGATAGAAGAATTCTTATGGTATGCCTATAATAATCTATAGAATTCTTTCATTAATTTTAAATTAAAAATTAATTTTAAGCTATACTCAACATTTTTATACATATATAGCATTTGTATTACATCATCTGATGTCCAAAATACAATAATAATTACCAGGCTAATACTTTGTTAAGAATGAGTGTTTTTAAGGCTAATTAGACTTTTTTTACTTTTAGATAGTGACGGAAAAGGACAAGACAAGTACCTTAAGAAAAGACCCACTATTAACAATAAGAAATATTCAAAAAGTATTCCTTTAGATAAAAAGTATTCTGGAAAAACTCTTGATCAGATCCGTAAGCAGTACTCAAAAGAACAGGACCGTACAGAAGAAAATCTCCAGAAGCTCAAACTTTTGAAAAGAAATCTACTTAATCAAGAAAGTACAACTTCAGTAAGTAGGAGAAATTAGTTCAAATAAATTATTGCTGAGTAGTTGATTTAAATTCCTGCTTTTATAAAATGACAATACTACTGTATAGTACATCAATTCATGTATTACAATACTATAGACTTAATCAGATTCCTTGAGACTAGGCAATAGTTTATTTAAGTCAAATGACCAGTTATTTCAAAATGTACTGTAAAGTACTAATTTAAGAATACTAGATACAAGACATGTAATTTTTTACTATTTTAAAAAATTTGTATTTTATGTATTATATTTGTTTTATTATACAATAGTCTCGATTATTCGACCTTCGATTATGTCGATATTCCGTGTTATCTGACATTACTCCGATACAAAAATAAAACAATAGCCAACAACGTGCGGCTGCAAGACTACAATTGGCCGAATTTGCACGGTACATTCTGTACACGCCCCACCACTGCCATGCCCCATGCCCAATATCGCTGTCTATGTTCAGCTCATGCGTGAGTCATCATCTGTCATTCCCTTTGTTTTATTATTCAGAGCAGTCTGAATCGTTTATTTGAGAAGTACAGTAGCCTACATCTAGTTTATAGAATTTGTTTGTGTTATGTTTCTGTTATTTTATTGTGTAAGTACAAGTTTGTTCTGTGTCTTGTAGTTTATTGCGTATCTTATTTTAGTAACACGTTTTAGTTTGTATGATTAGCTGGTTCTTTATTATATATCAATAAAAGCCAATGATATAAATGGCAGTTTTTCTCTCTAAACAATATTTGTTAAATGTACACTGTACACAATTATAACTTTATTTTGCTCTTACCCAGATTTTTATTACATTCATACTATTATCCGACATATTCGAATATCGGACATCATGGCCGTTCTTTTACGTCGGGTAATCGAGACTACTATATATATATATAAGTTATCATTCTTTATTGCTACTCCTACACTAGCTCTCAAATCCCTTTTCCCAGGAGCCTGCAATATTTTATTATCTGTTTGCTTTATCAACCATGTTTATACCGTACTCCATACATCAATGTCAGTAAAAGTCTTCTTTGCTGGTTGGAGAGTTACTTGAGTGGAAGAAGTTTGATTGTGAAGTGTGATGGAGCCACATCTGCTCCCTTTCCTGTCGTCTCGTGTACCTCAGGGCTCACACCTTGGTCCCCACTCTTCAATCTGTTTTTTAACGACATTGGAAGAGTAATTTTTACCAAGTTCCTGTTTGCAGATGATTTTAAAATATTTACGCAAGTTCACTCTGTTCAGGATCAGGTGAATCTTCAAAATACACTTCACAATATTGTCCTGTGGTGTAAGAAAAATGCTATGAATCTAAACTGTTCCAAGTGCAGTGTGATGTCGTTTAAGAGGGGATCCAACTTCATTGTGTTCAATTACAACATTGAAAGGAATTCACTTCCTAGAGTGATCAATATGAGGGACCTTGGAATCATCATGTCACTGTTTCCTTTGTTCCTGTGGACGCACCCATACATATACGGTTATATTGACCCACCCTCCCGCCCATACACGTACTATTACATTGGCCCACTCACCCGCTCATATATGTACTATTATATCTCTTAGTCCTTTTGAACATCATCTGCACAAAACGGCTAGAGCATGCAAACTTTTGGGATTTATCCTTAGATCCACCAGGGGTTTTCGAATGCATCAGACATTAGTTGTACTTTTTAAGGCACGTGTACGTCCCATTCTGGAGTACAGTTCCGTTGTATGGACTCCCTACCAACTAGGTCACATTGAAGTACTTTCAAATAATCAAGATCGTTTTATAAGGATGCTTGGGATGTAGGCTGGGGTTTGTATATAGAGATACCCCTATTGAAAATATACAACAGTACTTTGAAATTCAACCTCTTCATCTAAGACGTAAACTTGCGCACATTCTGTTTTTGTACAAGCTGGTGAATGGAGTCTTGGATTGCCCAGGGTTACTTGGAGGCATTGATTTTGCGACCCCAAGAGGGACTCGATCATTGGCCATCTTCCAGCGTAGGTTTCATCCCACATCGTACGTCTACAACAGTGGAGTCTCTAGACTAATGAGGGTTGGTTGTGAGATTGCCAATAGTGTTGATTTTTTGGCACATCTGATGAAACTTTTAGAAGACAGGTTATGAATGTTTTATGTGCTTAATATATTGTATGATCAGCACTGTTGTTTATATTTTGTTTTTATTTATTATATGGTTGTTATCTTTTGATTGTTGATTACTATTGTTGTTGTTTTATATATACATTTATAGTCACAATATCTGAACCTGCTCTTATCTTAATAGTTTATCGTGTTACTATTACCGGTATGCAAATTACCATTTATAGTTTGTTTTTCATGAAACTTGTTAATTTAATGAGACCTGATGGTAAAATAAAGTGTAATATATGATTGTTGTTTATAATGTAGTCCATCTTCAATTGAAATCTGTTAAGTCTTTGTATTGTATTTTCAATTTACAAAGTGGTGTAATCCGTAGAAAGAATAAATAAATAAATCTATCTAATCTTCATCTCTCCCTTTCAAGTCTAATAGTATTGAATAGCTGTGCTATTCCTGATGGTTTAGTAATTGAAATACAATCATTAAATTAAGTTTTTACAATCACTTGGACTTCCTAACAATACATTCAATAATTCACTTTGAGTATTTTAAAGCAGAGATAGAACAATATACTTAATATGTTTTACAATAAAAGCTAAACAATATGCTTTACGTGGAAGTATCAGAATTGAGATACTTCCACACAATATAATATAATATTATAATTTTTCTTTTTCTTTCTTTTTAAAAAAACTTCACTTACCAGTTGACATGGGCTTACAGGCCTGTACATGAACTGTATTCAACAAGTGAAGTGCCAACCGTTGGCTCAGTGAGGATTTGAACCTTGCCCTCCGTAATCCGAAGCCTTATCCACTGAGCCACCACACCGGCTTCGTGTATATAATATAATACCTACACGTTTCTTATGTAAAATAATGGTTAAAATTGCATGAAACTACGAGAAAATATTGTTTTTATTAGTTGTGCTCTTTTTAGTATTGAATTGCTTATGACAATAACTACATTCAAACTTTGAAACCCAGAGCATTTTTATTGAAATATCCTTTTATTGTTTATTATGTGGCAATATCTTCCATTAACATTTTAAATGGATATTATGTTTGTGTTTACGTTTGAGATTTATGCGAAACACAGTAGGACATCCCTCTGGTCAAAATGCTGAGTTATCTAAAAACTACCTCGCTTGTAAATGTAAAAATGTTGTACAGACACAGCTAATGAATTAAAGATTTCTTCATTAGAATACAGGCTGTACATATTTTTCCAAACTTTTTTGATTACTAGGTGTATGAAGCTGATAACACACACATATTACTGTTTGTGCAATATATTCAATAACAAATCTAAAACCATTGGGGCAAATAAGTACTTTGTGAAAGCTAAAAAGTACATCCTGTTAGATGTGTTTAAAATGTTGTATTGGTAATAAATTAGGCTTTATTTTTACAGATCCTCAGGAGAGCTACTCGGAGCAGGGAAGAACCGGAAATCGTCAAGCCAGAAGAGGGAACCGTCTTCACTGAAGAAGATTTTGCAAAGTTTGAACGTGAATATGTGGTGGACTAGCTTGAAACATGAACTCATCAACATATGGAGCTCTTTTACTCACATTTAGCTGCGTGTTTTTCATATATTATACACTTTGGGTCATTTTTACTCCATTTTACCCGTCTCTGGCGAGTTTTTTTCCATCTGTGAGATACGCTTTGATATTACCTGCAGTATCACTGACCATCATAATTGGAACGCTTGTAATTTATACAGTCGTAGCATTGAAAACAAATTAGGCCTACTTTAGAAGGTAAGAATGTGATGTATGTTTATTAATAAAAAGGAGAGTAAAAGAGCATACCTGATAAAAAAAAGTATTTAAATCTTTGTTATATCAGAAATCAGCTGCATGACGAGCTTTTATATTGATGTGATGGGGAATCACATCAATTGTGACCACCCTGTAGGGAATCACAGCCAGTCGGCTAGTAATTTTCAGTTTTATAAACATTTATTATCTCTTTAGTTTATAATATCAGAAAGCTAAACAATCTAGAGCTGTTGTTTAGTTTCAATAAATAATCACTACATGTGCTTGCATGTTGTGATTATTGCAACATGTAAAAATGTAGTTTTGTTTAATCACAAAGTAATAATATATTGTTTTCCTTGTGACCTTATATCGTGTTTCCATAGATGAGTGAAGATGTAAGAAACTGGTTAGTAGTGGGCGTCTCTGGCGTCACCTGTGGAGGCAAGACTCTGTTTGCCAAAGCTCTACATGCGGAATTCCCTGAGGCCACTATATTGCATCAAGACAACTACTTTCTGTCCCCTAGTGATCCACGCCATACTTGGATCTCCAACCTGAGTCACATCAACTGGGAAATTGACTCTTCACTTGACATGGAAAAGATGACTAGTGATATCAGAAAAATTCTGGCCAGGTCAGTACATCGTATTGGACCACTCTAGTCAGTATTACAGGTTAGGTCCTTCTGTTTTTTGTGGCTCAATACTTATTCATCCATTTTGAACATGCCTTCCTGCCTCCATCCGAGATCACCCATCCAGTCTCTGCTTATCAATTTATAGATAATGATATGTGTTTATTTCAACATTTCATGTGTTTTTCTGACTTTTCTCTCAAATCCTCAACCCTAATCTGCAGCGCTTTCATGTCCTTGATTTCTGTGATCCTCGTGAAGTTATTCTTGCTATTCTATAACTATCCATTATTCTTCTGCTTATCCATTTTCTGGTGTTCTAAAAGTGAAATGCATTTCTTTGTATTGCACTTGTCTCTAGTTCTGTTTCTTTATAGGCATCTCATTCAGACGGTTTGAAACTTGATCAGTGATTGGAGGAGACATATTTATTTTAAAATGTTTAAAATTTTACTTAAAATTCAATATTATTAATTAGCACAGTTATAATTTGTAAATAAAAATAATGACGACTTCAAACTTATTTAAAATAATTTTTTCTTACAATGATAAATATATCCAATGATATAATCATAATGTCTTTAGATTTTATTCACTTAAAGAATTGCATCTTTGTTAGTTTATAGATCATTGAATATATCTTATTTTTGACATTTTACTGTAACTTGAATTTGATTTAAACTTTACTAGTTATTATGAAGTATGGTACTAATTTACTTATTCTCTCATGAAAAAAGTTTTTTATTGACTGACAAATAAAGAATTTCACAAACTGCTATCATTAATTTTGTTTCAGCCCACCTCCTAAAGTGCCACTTCTTATAATCGAGGGGTTTCTGATCTTCACGGACCACTACATATCCTCAGTCTGCCAACACAAGGTATTCTTCACTCTGACTAAAGAAGAATGCTGGGCGAGACGTAGTGTGCGGACATACGATCCTCCAGATGTGCCTGGTTACTTTGAACAGGTATTATTCAGTTTCAGATAACATGTAAAACATGCGGTTTTACATATACATAGAACCATTGTAGGATTTATCTAATATTAGGAGAATATGTCCAGAGCAATGCAATATAACTGTAGCCAGTTTGCAGTGGTCAGTTTTGTGTTATAATGATCCTGTGATTAATAACCTTTCTTATAAATTTTAAATATATAAGTCCTTAAATTATATTTCTTATAAACTATGAGAAAAGTTGTTAATCTAAGTTAGCTGGCAGGGAGCAGTATAGTACGCCAATCACCTCCAGCGCTTTAGATCACAGTTTCGATTCTGAATTGGCAGTTGTGAAATATGCACGGAAAGCCCCTTAATTTTGACTCACTATCGTGAGGAATTGAGAAGCTACAACTTTAGTACTGAATCCTGCTAACGAACACTGGAATTACTGCATCCCATTGGCTGGTACTGACCGTAAATTGCAAGGAAAGTGCTGTCTAGTACACGTTTGAAGAGTAGAAGGTTAAGGTTAGCAGGAAACGATGAGGAAGGAAGAAGAAACCATTCAAATGCAGAAATGAAAGCAAACCAGAAGGTAAAAATTACTTCTAGGATGACCAAACACCATCTACAAAGTCTGCAAGGACACTCAGATGTTGTATATGAGAGAAGAAGAAGAGAACTGAAAACAAAGATGGATGGAGGTAAGGAGTAAGCGTACCAACGCTACAGGAATAAAGCAGTTTTGAGTGATCTTTTCAGGTTAAAGAAAACAGACTGCTCTCGAGTAAAATTAGCTGTAGCACTGTTTTATGTGGAAACACTATTTCCAAGAAAAAAATATAAAACGGCTTTGGTATATAACCTTTTGTGATTTGGTACTTATGATATTATGGTGTTGTAATTGGAGTATAAAACATCGTTTGGTGTCAGGAAGATATGATACAATTTTTCACATATTAAAATAAACATATAGTCATTTTCAATATTATTTTTTAATTCCTCTTCTTATTTACTAGCGATACTCTTGACATGTGAATATTGTTATTGAATTAGTGTATATTCAACTTCAAAGATAGCATTATGTCAACTTTGTGTGTCTAAAAGTTTACGCCTGTTGAAATTTAACAAATTTTGAAGTGGAAAATTATTTTATAGGTTGTGTGGCCTGAATATAAACGGCATATGAAACTTGCTCTGACAGTGAACCCAGATATGACCCTCATCGATGGTACAAGAGACAACCACTCTCTGGTGGAAGAGTTTAAAACGATGTTGAGTAGCAAACTTTGTACATTATGATATAAGTTTTAGTGACTATGTAAATATATATTTTTAAATGTATTAAATATTTAATCCATTTTC